>CM032640.1:24187529-24202039 GCA_019097785.1 Fraxinus excelsior | reverse complement strand
TTACAACTAATTAAATTGTAATATTCACTTTCATTCTTTCATTTATTTAATTTTCAAATTTAATTTAAATTCCACTTGATTATTAATATATTAATGTTAGATTTTATTTTCTATAAGTTTAAAATATTTTAATTTAACAAAGTAAACTATTTTAACATATTTATTTTTAATTTTTAGTGTTGGGACTAATTGTAGGATATATAATGAATTTAATTAGTAAAGATAGATTTACTTTAAATTATTTTTATGTATTTATTGCATTCGGTTCGACCGCAGTTGAATTTCCACAAACTTCATGTCGGAATCATTTTCGATTGTGAATCAAAATCCTTCATCTCCATTTTCAGATATCGGAATTATCAAATCCGCAAACTTTCGTATAAATCCTATGATTAATGCTCATGTTTAGTTTCTTAATTAATAAAAAAAAATTAAAATTCTCCTAACACTATTTGACAATATTATAGTATTATATTAAATGTTTAGTAAGTATTATTTTTAAATATTAGATGATTTTATGATATAGTAAAAAATCTTTTTTTTTTATAATATAGAAAAAAAAATATTTTTTAAAATAAAAATATATTTAATGTCTTAAAAATAATTAAAATAATATTAAAAATACGAAACGTATTATGACGCTTATCCTTCGTATTGACACACATAAACTTGTGATTCTTGATTCTCAACATCGACATCTCGCAACGCATTACGCCTTTTAGAACATTATTAATAAATGAATGGAAAATGCAAAAAAATTTGTACTACTACATTTTAGTCACTAGGAAAAAATGAAACTAAAAAAAAATGGATGTGGATATTATCAATTTAAAAATGCTAATAGTTTATTTGGTAAGGTGCATTGAACTCAATAAAGAAAAAATATTTATTTATTTAGTTTTGTATTATAATGATATCTATTATTTTATTATGTATAAAAGTTCATGATTAAACACAAAATTTAATATAATATAATAGTACGAAACACAAACTTATACATTTTAATTTAGAATTTAACACTATTCAAGTTAAAATTAATATATCACAATGTGTAATTATTTATCAATTACATAAACATTATATAATTAATTATTTAATGAACCAAAAAAATTATATATAACTAAGCAAACGTGCATTGCACGTTGCTTAAACCTAGTATATATATATCTTTCTATATATAAAAAGTGCCTATTTAACGGAATTTGTTGGTTTAACGGAAAAACTAACGGAATTTCTTGATTTAACGGAAAAACTAACGGAATTTCTTGTTTTTGACGGAAAATCATTTTTCACCACCCTCTACTTTCAAAATTATAATTAAATAATAATAATAATAAATTAGCTTTTGATAATTCCTTCCAACTAAAATATCTTGGAGCTAACTTATCCGAATCGACTTTTCTCGAATCTGATTTATGTATCTAATTACGATTTATCCAACGAGACCAATATTCATATATTTACGATAACTCCATCAATATCTAAAAATTTGACACAAATAAAATATAATTTGATAAATGTATCATTTAGTCCCTAACTTTCAAAATATTAAAATATAGTATATAAAAATTGAATTATATTTTATGAAAATTTTCGGGGTATTACATTCTCACCCCCTTAAAATATTTTCGTCTTCGAAAATTTACCTGTCACTTACCAATACTAAGTCTAACACATGATATACATATATTATCGTAATACATATCATACTTTAGCGATAAAATGAATTGTATTATTATTTAAAAAAGAGTAAAGACTTAAGTCATGCAAAAAGTTTAAGTCTCCGTTTGTTTCTCATTAAAAACTCATAAAAATGAAAAATATGACCGTTATCCATTACATCAATCTATCAGTTTTGAATTTCTATCTATTGTGTGGGGTCCAATAACGGCTATATTTTTCATTCTCATTCTACATTAATGATAATCAAATGGAGTCTAAGTAAACTCATCTTCTTACCCCTTAACATACCTTGAGTTTTCTGTTTGTGATTTTGAGTTGGAAATGACAGAGAGAAACACTTTATTTAATTATTTATCAATTACATAAATATCACATCATTAATTATTTAATTAACCAAAAAAATTACATCTTTATTAATAACAAATTAATTCTTAAACAAAACTATTAAATATAAATTAAGCAAACGTGCATTGCACGTTGCTTACACCTAGTATATATATAATTTTCAATTAATGATTGTCAAACCAGGGCTAAACATGTAATACTAAACGATAGAGTTTCCTATAATTTCATACATTATTTAATTTCTATTTATTAGTCTTAGTTAATGCAATTTCAGCTGATTTTGTTAAAAAGAAAATGGTATTCTAATGATACTAATGCAATTCTTTGTGCTTAAGCGAAACTCAATATTTTTTTTTTGACGACAACACAAAATTTATTCATTTTACTTGCATGTCGTACCAATCATGACACTCATATATTTTAGAGTATGAACTATCACTTAGAAAAAATTATGGACTAATTTTTACAAATACAAAATATTATTGTTTCATAACCGCTAACTGCTAACAAAGGATTGTTATGTTTATGTCCAAAGAATGGTACAAAATGACAAACGTGCATTGCATAAAGAGTGTAATACACTATATATACACGCGATTTATTCATTTTTTAATTACAAAGAAGATAATTACAAAATAGTATGTTTTATATATGAGTAATAAAAATAGAGTAATGTTTTTCATTCTCACTGGGATTGAGTTCCAATCTATGTGGCAATTATATGATATTAAATGATAAATTCATTTAAATACAAAGTCACACGACTCATTTAATTGAATCTATCATTTAATGCCATATAATTATCACATAAACGGAGGTCAACCTCAGTGGGAATGCTTATCATTATTCATAAAAAATATGACTTGTAAGGTAACACAAGTATGTTTAAAGAAAGAATAATTCTGGCTTGCCAGAATTATTTTCACAGGGGCCTTACAGGCCCCTCACAAGGGGCCGGCCCCACCTGTATTTAAAAAAAATATTGTGCGGACTCCACCATGTGTGTGTTGTCTGTAAAAAAAATTCTGTACACCACGCTCATATATAATGACAGGCTGTGCCGAGAAATGCAAAACTAGCCTAATAATAAGGGTTGATCACTTAAAAGTTTTGAAAGTATTAAAGAATTGGAAAGACAAAACCCACAGGGAGAATCATGTGCAAGTAAACTAAAATGGAAAGGGAATTAAATACAAAGTGTAGCCCATACCTTCCTAAAAATTTTCAATACTAACAGTGCAGCCACATGATTTGTATTCAAATGATTTTGTCTAGCACTTTGTGCCTTCAACCTTGTATCCCACTATTTCATAGAATTAATTCTGGGTACTTTATTACCTAAATAACTATACAAAAAACCAAAAAAATGACCCATAAAAAGGAAAAAGGGGTAAAAATTAATTATCTCATGTACCTGTTTTGGCAAAAAGATTGAATAATTATTTTGAATAGTTTACCTAAACCGATGAGTTACATTATTAATTAGCCTAAGTTGGCTACACATTTGAGACCCTAGTCCAACTCAACAATCTTCATAAAAAAAAAGTCCTCATACAAAAACAATTTTTGCCAACCGAATAAAAATAATCAAGAAATATGTTTTCTTGATTATTTGCACCAAAAAATAAAAAATAAATAATAATAAATAAATACAATTTATTAAAAAAAAAAAAAAAAAAAAGAAGAAAACCACTAATTCAGAGGCAATGATACCAAAGATACACGCTAATTGACACTATTACGCCCCCTGGAGTATAGCTCAGTGGTGCAAATGATAAGAGTGAGGTAGTTTTAGCTGAGCCAGCAGTGTGAGGGTTCGATTCCTGCCTCTAACAAGATTTGAAATTAGACTCTTTGTGGGTTCCAGTATGACAGATCTTGTAACATGGCATGTTGAGACACATTTCGCGATTTACCTCCTCCACAATATTTTAAGGACGGGACGATGTGGATGAATAACATTACTCTTTATATTTATCTTTCTTCGTTCTTCTATTTGCCTTTCTAGTAGAGTACCTAGTGAATTGTGCTACTTTCCAGTTATATTATTGAAGCCAATAAAACAAATTTCTTGGAACTTCAAATGAGAAGTTAAGATGCATATTTCAAAGCAATCAATTGCATCATAAATTTCCATGCTTTATCGCACAATCATGTGAAAAATAGAATTGAAATCTACCCATGAGTTTCAACAGAAAGATCATCATGATGTGTATTTTACTGTATACTCCCTCCGTCCCAATTATATAGGCTTGTTTAGTTTTTCACACGGATTAAGAAAACTTCTTTAATGTCATTGGAAAATTAATTTTTGCCAAAATCTTTCCTAATTTACCCCTATTTAATTTTTAGTATGTAAAGCTAAATATTGTTGGAATTAATAGAGAATTTGAAGAAAAAGAAGAAATGAGAGCTGTTTCATATTTCCAAGAAGTGGGAAATGTGTGTATTTGGATAATTTCAAGAAGTTGGCACATTAAGTGGGGAGAATTTAATAAGGGTATATTGGTAAAAGAACACAATAAAATATTCTATATTAGAAAACCAGCCTATATATTTAGGACAAGAAAAAAAGGAAATCCAGCCTATATAATTGGGACTGAGGGAATAATATTTATAATTGTTATTCAACAGAAAGTAAATGCTCACGAAATTCCGTGGATTGGTTATTTAGGAGTTGAATAACGTACATTATGTCACTTTATTTATTTATTTATTTTTTTCAAGAAAAGAGAACTTTTCATTGAAACATCAAAATAGCAAGTGTTGGATACAAAGAGGAGTTTCCTCCAGTACAATTCTCTCCTCAGAGAGTTTAAGTGCTTTCATTTCTCGGTATTCCAATAATTTACAAGACTATCACAATGCTCTGGAAATATAATTTTTTCATTTCTCGGTATTCCAATAATTTACAAGACTACCATATATAGTTGGAAATTTAATTTTTTCTTATATTTTTTTCTAATATGCCCATTACATAAATAATAGTTTAAAAAGTAGTAATTATATTAAATAAGGACATATTAGAATATTAAAAAATCAATTATGCTCTCTACAAGAAGAGTGACATAATTTTGGAACAAACAAAAAAAGAAAAGAAAAGTATCATTATGGGTCGAAGGGAGTATAAATTATGCACACTTGATGTGATGTTGTCAAGATTTTCACTCTACTATTACTCAATAATCCTTCGAATATGCATACATTAACAACTTCTTTAAAGCTCCAAGAAAATTTCTTTCTTTAATCTTTGACCCTGAATTTGTAGTTTTAATTTTTCATTAATTTAGTAAATTGTCATTTTTTTGTGTGTGTGTGTGTGTGTGTGTGTGTTTGTGTCTAATAAACAAGAAAACATATTTCTTGATAATTTTTGTTCGGCTGGCACAAAATTACTTTTGTACGTGGCATTTTTTTTTCGAAGACCTTAGTAAAGAATTACTTAATTGATTGTGGAGTTGGACTAATGACTTAAAAGTATAACTTGAGTTTTCTCTATTTAAGCTAATTCATAACGTAACTCATTGATATGAGATTTAGATAAAAACTATTCAAAATAATTATTTATTCTTTTTTGCAAAAACAAGTACGCGAGATAATGTGACCTGTATTTTTTGAGCCGTGACTTTACAAACACATTTGACCTGTTAATATTGATTTGATACCAATTTATATTAATTTGTGACCTATAAAATATGATTGTGACTTGTGAACTCAAACTTGTAACAAAGATACAAACACATGTGACATGTTAATATTGATTTGTGATCTATAAAATATGACTGTGACTTGTGAACTCAAAGTTGTAACAAAGATATGCGACTTTAACGACGAATTAATTAACTATGGTTAATTATCTAATTAATTGATCATATTCATCCGTGACCTCGTGTGTATTGATTTGTGACCTATAAAAAATCACCGTGACTTGTGAACTCAAACCTGTGACCTTAACAACTCATATTGGTCACAATTATTTTTCAGACACAAATCTTGAATTTTATAGGTCATGGATTCATTTCTCGATCACAACTTAATCAATTGTGAGTCACATTTCGAATTTTAAGGTCACAAATTATCGAATTTTAATAGTCACAATTAAATAATTGGTCACATGTGACCAAATAGTTGGTCACGGGTCAACTAGTGGATCACATACAACCACCCCCTCCAATGTCCGTTTGCTATTTAGAAAAACACGTTAGTATGGCCCCAAAAGATAAATGTACAAGCTTTCTTATATTCCCAATAATAATATTTCGACTTTCAAATGGAACTCAGAAAGGATAAATGTACAAGCTATGTCTCATATCATAGCTTTCTTATATTCCCAATAATAATATTTTCGTGATATGTTGTGTGGTTATTTAAGGAATAAAGTACTAGACTCTAGGGAATGTAATGTGCAATGCTTGATTGTGGACTCTTTAATCAATTCTATAAAATGATGGGACACAAAGACAAAGTTGAAGGCACAAAAATTATTTGTACAAAATTATTTTTGTATTGGAAAATAAATCAAGTTATATTGAAATTATGTGAGTGTTACTATTAGTACTCTAATAAGTTATTCGAGATTTATTGAAACTTTTTTAAGGAAGGATGTGAGCTATACTTTATATTTAATTCGCTTTCCTTTTTCGTTTACACTTTTGCAAGTGATTCTCATTGTGGATTGTCTTTTACATTCTTTATTGCTTTCAAAACTAAGTGATCAACCCTTATTATTAGGCTAGTTTTGCATTGCTCGAACACATATTGTCATCATATGTGCATGTGAATGTTTTTTTTTTTTTTTTCTATATATATATTTTTATAAAAAATTGCGTACTGGTTGTTCACTCTTAGGGCCTGTTTGGTACATATTAAAATCGGATTAAAATTGAAAAATTAGTCGTTATTGTTGACTTTTATAAAATGAGTGGGACCCAATAACGACTATATTTTTAATTTTAATTGAATTTTAATCCCAACCGAACAAGACCTTAGGAACTTACAATAGTGTAAATTGTAATTTTATTTAGAAAACACAGCATAACACGTAAACTACTTCAAGCCATCACTTTGATACAGGCCCATGGCTTGTCCTCGGCTTTCTCAATCTCCGATTGGTAGGCCTATTTAATGAGCTTTTGGCCAATAATGTTATTTAGGTTGCCTATTAGGCATAAACAAACAAATAGTCGACTTGTCAAATCGAAGTGAATTCGCGCTTTTAAACCCCTTGTGTTTTGAAATTTTGTTCTGTTAGGTTTCAACATTTAAGAAAAGAATCCAACCTAGGGACGTAGCTAGGATTTTTAGTTGGGGCGGGGCGGGGCGGGGATGGAGTCCCCGAATTATTTTTTTTTTAACTAAGAGAATTGAAAACGACGATTTTGAGTACCAAAATAGTACTGAAATTCAATCTTCAATTCAATCACTACTGACCATTCTACTACTTAATTCTTAAATTAAAATATTCAATAACTAACACAATTACACAAACTAACAGCAACTACTCTACTTAATTCTTAAATTCAAATATTCATGAATAAGACTTATTACTTATTAGGATTGAATACACAAAATGACGAAATCAACTTTAACAATGCACCAGTCACAAATCACAATCCCAACATTTTCTTTTCAATGAGAAATCAAAATTATACACTAGACAAAACAAGTAAACATGCATTATGCATAAACCAGCTTGGGAATTGAGAACTTAGGTTTTGGATTGGATTTTGACTATTTATTTATTTAAGTAACTATTGGATCTTTTGTTTAGATCTAAGATTTTTATATGGTTGAATTTTAAAGTGTAAGTTATTTGCTCAATATTTATTAATGGAAGAAAAATAAAAAAATTCAAAATTTTGGAACACAACACAATCTGCTACTTATATAAATAAATAGCCAACACCTTTGCAAGTCCACTGCTCTTATTTAGAATTTTGGGAATTCTAGGGCCTATTGATGCTATCCACCGATCAAAGAACTCTACGGGCAACAATCATCTTCATCAAATAAATTCGAATCTCCTCTAGCATTGTCAAAATGGGCTTCTCTCTTGTCCTGACAATTGTACTATTAAATGATTCGCATAAGTTGTTTAGAAGCATGTCACATTTATTCCCTTCTCTAAAATGGGATTTACTCCAATGAGATGCTGGTTTTGATTCAAGCCATTCGTATGCAGCCTAGTCCAAGTCCAACATTCGCTGCATGTGTTGAAGCCACTGTAACACAGTTGTCGCTCTGGCTGCATCCCACATATAATTCTTCAAAGACAATCCCTTGTGTGAAGCACTGAAGTTGTTGTATAAATGTCTAACACATGTTATGTGTTCAGCATTCTCAAACAAGGTCTCAATTGCATTAACTAACCTCTTTTGTTTATTAGAAATAAATGTCCATTGCTCACTGACGTGCATGTGCAAATCATCCTTCAACAACCCTAGAAACCATCTCCAGTTATCCTCATTCTCAATCTCTACAAATGCATACGCCATTGGATATATACAATTATTAGCGTCACACCAACTGTGGATAACGACTGTGCACTTTGCTCTGTCTTCAGAAAGGAACTATCTAACCCTATTAACCTTCTACAGCCTCTAAGAAAATCTTCCTTCAGAGCTCCTAGGCAAATGTACAGTCATTTGAATTCTCCTGCATACCTCTCAACCAAAGCAGTTGTTCCGATGTTTGTCCTCTTCAACTCCTCGCAATAATCCCATAAAACTCTATAGTGCTCAAACACACTACCTCAAATCTTTTCAAGTGCCCTCTTCTTGGTTCTGTACACTTGCCAAGCTGATATGTCACCCAAACCATCCCTTTTTACCCTCTCCATGAATGTAATAACTGACATTTTTGGTTCAGACCTCCAATCAGATAAATACCTATTCGCCAGATAGGTAGAACTCACTCTGAAGTTCCTATACACCATCCGGCATGTATGATCTTCAACTAAAGTTTTAATTATGAGGCTTTCTTTCTTATGCTCCTTCGTAGCATATAACAAACTTGGGCAATCCCCCTTACATATGGCTACAATTCTGATAAAAGAAAAAAAAAAAAAGTTACATTTTATAGTATCCAATAGCAAGAATTGATATTGCTACCTGCCATGAATTGTTTATTATATGATTTAGATTAGTCTAACATTATATATGATTAGCTTCCTTCCCCTCGACCACTTTTATCGAGAAAAAATATATACGATTAGCTTGTTGTAGTAAGAAGTGCTAGTTATGATTATAAGAAGACAACCCACGTGGATCGATTTAATTTAGTGTTTGTTGGGATGATGCAAAAAATTGTTTAAAGGTTGAGGTCAAAATCAATCATTAATTTAACCACATATGATTTTAAGATATTTAAGTATGTTGCTAGACCATATAGATCACATGTAAACATATAGACTTTTTAGTGTTAAACGACTGTTAATATTTTGACGAGTTCATAAGCAGGTTAGTTGCCTTGGTATTTAGATTAATTGATACTTCAAGTAGAGCACATTTGCTTAAATTAAGATTTCAAGTTTCTTATTTATTTATTTATGATATTAGGCGATAGCCACGAGACGTTTACTTATTTCAAAATTACTTAGCAACCTATTTTCTTGCTTTAAAAGGGACCAAATGGATAAAGCAATTAGCGAATTGAAGTAAAACAAATAAAACAATTAAATGAAATCACACGGTGAAATGCACATACGTTGTGTAATTAATAAACAATTAATAAACGACGTCCCAGAATTCCAAGAACTTAAAGCAAAAGTGGGTGGTTACCAAATTCATTAAATTGACTCGTGGGTTGATTCCATTCTTCTCTACTGTCCGAATACAAATCCAATCAAAAGAATAATATATAAATGTTGTTTAAGGTCAAGCCTATGTTCAATTTATTTAGTAACAAATTATAACATTATAAGCTTATTATAAAATAAATATCATATTATGTGTCGTGAGTTCAATTTGTATTATAATTAATTTTAATTGGCATGTCGATCATAAGGCATCCAAGGTATATTCCATTGAAACATGATTGTTCACAAAGACGATAAATTAACATTCATAAGTGAAAATTCTCGAAAAGAAGGATCCCATCTTTTGGATGTTAAAAATTGTTTTAATTTCACTATTTAAATAATACCAACACTAATATTATCAAATTTTTTTTTACAACAATTCACCAAACATGTCAAGGACAACATATTTAAACTCATAGCTACAACGTGCGATTATTAATCAACACACAACTAAACAATTGAGTTGGGACAAGTTTTGTTACAAGGATAAGGACAATCAATCTCTTGAAATTGACTTCGATCGTAAAACCAATCTCCAACTGCTTTTGCAATTGTCTGCATAATAAAATTATTCCGTTAATTCATTTTTGCACATAGGGACAATATGAAAGCACCATTAAAAATGTAATCATGAAATTTGGTAACAAACATTAACCTTGTTATTTAAGATCGGAGAGTGGGTCCCAAACCATGTTTCCCCTTCAGTTTGGCTGTGTGTATAGCAGGAATTTATGTAGTACCCGCTTGATATAGGTACACCAATTCCCGTCAATGCATTTATAAATTCCAATCTGAAACCTGAAAACCACATTAAATAGAAACAGCATCAGTTTAATTTCAAGTAAAACACCGGTGAAAATTTATATAGACAACTTATCATACCTTGAATGGTTTGGAGCTGACTGGGGGAGCAATTGCTAATATTTTTCTTGCAATTGAGCCAAGTAAGATTTGGATCCGAAACATTAGAAACCAAACTGTGAGTTATCTGGAAAAACTAACGATGTCAAAAGAATTAAACCATAAAATCAGATGATTGGAAAAGATAGGATATAACAATAAAAATGCTCATGTGATCGAGATCCGATAAATACTGACCTGCCATGAATCGTAGGCAGCATTTGTAACGAAGAGTGGTGTCCGAATTTGATGTGCAATGTTTTGAGGGAAAAAACACTACAAATTATAGTGATATAATTAGGAGACGAGCTTATGCCAAAGTGTGAAACCATTCAATCTAGTCAAGAAAAGTCCTCTTACTAATCCGGGTTTCCCTTTTGACGTACACGACGATGGCAAATTCTTCGCCGCTCCCTGCATCCAATTCAATGACAAAAATGCAATTACAAGATTTTCAAACTACTATTTAATAAGTATATACAGAAGAAAATTCATACATGTGTCATGACCACATCATTGTAGTAATCCTCCATATATGATGCACCAGAAATATCTTTCCTGTAGAAGATAGAAGAGGATAACAAATGTTAGCTTTTCTTAAAATAGATGAACACAATTCTTCTGGACATCAAATCTTGTTTAGATACAAGGCCTTGTATGAAAGCTTACACATTTATGAAATAACCAGCATCTGAAATGCACTTTACTTTAGTTTCCTCAGGAACAAGAGATCTAAAGTTATCGCAATGCAAAATTGATGTCAACCCACCAGCTGAACTTCCAGACAGAATAGCCTGCATATGAATACTACAAGTTACAAATGTTTGATTCGCTAAAAAATGGAGGACTATTCATAAGAAAAATTCGTACATTTTCAGCTTTCTTCATTCCTTTCTCCAACAGCTCCTCTATGACAGCAAGAAAAATCCTTGCTCCTCTAAAGTAAAGTTTGGAGGCCTAATCGATTTTGACGAGAAAAATATTATCCCCAGAAAACCATACACTATAGTTTCCAAAAATGCCATTAAATAATATCTATCTATCCACTTCAAAAAAGCTCAGTAAAAAATGAGGGAAAAAAATCTTATGAGCATATATATTATGATAACTTACAGGATCCACTACTTCTACATCCCCAGTAAATGATGCGCCATCACAGTATCTAACCTTGATCCTATTCCAATTATAGAAATCTGGATATTTAAATGAAATGATATTATTAAAAGACTGTGCTAAAGAAGATAAAATTTCCTAGAATAAATCAAAATTGAAGTCAATTAAAAGATTAAAGTATACCGGGGTTAAACTGTGACTCATTGCTCAAGATTCCAGTGAAATGAAGCTGTTTAGCCATGTCCTTGGAGGAACCTTTTGTTGAGTTCTTACGGTCTAGGCAAGTTGGGACATCATGGCACCATCCTCCTCCCTGAACATCGAAGACAAAAACATTTTAGATTCTCCTAAAAAAAAAACCAGGTAACATAACTCGTTTACATTTTAATAGGATATTAGCATTATGCGCTTAAAAAAATATTTAAAAGCTTATGATGAGAGGAATAACCTCAATATGAATCAACCAACTGTTTATTCCCGTCCCAGATCCTCTATCAAAATGGTACACCGGTGGAGTCCCATCTAAACAAACTGCATGTACAAATAGCATAAGCATGTATAGTTAACCATATTTTTTTCTAGAAATACATAAAAGGATAACATTAACATGGTGGTATTATTATTTTACCAGCTCCTTTTGCTACAGCATTGTGAAGATAAGTCTTATCAACCATCACTGCTTCGTTTCTCGATGAAATCAGCAAATAAAAAAGAATTTGGAGCATCATTCTATATAAATAATACCAACAAAAGACTTAGAAATTACTTCTCAAAAGGAATCACAACAATTTTAAGAGACGGTGTGAAAGTTATACAGTAGATACTATAACTTAGTTTTCCTGAAAACCAGAGAGAAAGAAAGATAAATTGATCTGACTCTGGGAAGGAGAATACATATTTATAATGGCTTTTTTTCAAGGTAGGGAAAGAATTACAAAACGTGAACTGCATAAAGGACATTTTTTTTACAGTGTACATGTGCTTTGCTTTCTAACTAGAATTAAAATTTACATATTGTAATTTCGTAAGCCTGAACAACTATCACATATGTTTTGTTAAAAAAATATAGAAAAGTATCAATGAATGATTTTTAGAGGAGATTACACTATCCTCTCCTGAGGTTATTTATAATTACTGAAATATCATATGTGTTTTGCCAGCAAAAACGAACACGTTTAAAAGAAAATTTTGATCATGTATACATAAATAGTTAGCATACTTATAAAGTAGCTAGATCAAGTTACGTAAGTCGATCTTGAGAAATACCTTAGCTCCTTTTAATTAATCAAACAAATCCTCGATTGTTAGGAGATAATACTTATTTTTTGATGGTCGACCGAATCAATTCCCATTAGTCGATACACCCTCATGTAACGAGAATATACATTTAGAAAAATGATAATCTTTTCATACTTGGTTAATTGAGTTAGGGTCGTGAAAATTATAATATTTATCACTTACAAATTCACTTTATTATCTTTTAAAATGCAATGCACGGAAGTTGTTATTTTGAAGATAATGTTAGCGTTGAACTTTATTGTTTTATTTATATTTAATATTTTAAGATCGTTCTAATTCTTCTTTATACATTTCGTTCACTTTAAACCTATATAAATTAAGGAGGTATAATATGGTTTAGCCTAGGAATGGCAAAATGTCTTTGCCCTGTCTTGCATTTTCCCAATGGAACGAGAATTTTCAGTCAGGGCTAAAACTAAGTTTAGTAACTCAATCGAAATTTCATCGAAAGTTCAATGATATCAAATGAAATTTATTGAATTTAACCGACCAAAATTAGAAAAAGAGATCGAAGGAAAAACTTTAATTAGTTATATTGGACTATCTTGTCTAAAAGTTTAAAATCTTGAAATGAAACGCATTTATTAATTTAAACTTCATTTTCAATAAGTATCTACCTTTATGAACAAGTAAAACTCACTCTTTTTTTTTTTTTTTTTTTTCTTTTAATTAAAGGACTAACACTTGTATTATTCGTGCTACAAGATTTAAATCTAGAGTTTTCGATTTGTTTAAACTAACATATTATTAAACTATCTCATCTGAAAATTTTTTTATCGTTCTAAAATGGAAATGTAAATTTATTAAACTTTTTATCTTCTTAGAGAAACTAATGACAACAAAATTAAACTAGCACAATTTTTTAGATGAAGAGTGGAATGCTTGGATATGACATAAGCTTTATAAACTTAAACAGTGTCCCAAATAGTGGGATGTAATATTTGTTAACATATTTAACAAAGTTAGTGGCTTACGAGGAGCTGCTAGCTAAAGAAAAAATCTATCATATAACCCAGTTATCATAAATTCAATTTATCATCGCCAGTCATATGCTTAATAAAACAAAGTGTTCGTCGCGTATAGAGGAATTAAGTTTTGCATATTTTATGGAAAAAGAATTTAAGAGATAAGATAATTATACAACGTTCATAAAATAAGGTTGAGGAATCTAAACTCTTCATGGAGTCCGAGTGTAGGCTTAAAAATCGCACCTAGAATTTAATGAACTTTTGCCTAAAAAGAAACAAAGAACATTAATCAGCTGCGAACACGAGAATAAGAATAATTCATATTTGTTGATGATATTAGCTTATATAAAAATTGAGAATTATCGAATATTTTTTAATTACTAATCAAAATTTTGAATATTTTG
>CM032640.1:24150563-24187429 GCA_019097785.1 Fraxinus excelsior | reverse complement strand
AGCTTGATGGCTTCATCAATATCCATGTTTTCAGCTTGAAGAAATTTACTCACGGTATTGATAGCATACAACTTATACCAAATGACCATGCCAAGTAAAAACTCAAAATTCTCAAGTTCATGTGTTGCTAAGGATTCAGCGTGACTCTTCGTGTTAGCATCTTTAGCAATGTTTGCCAAGTCAAGTAAAGCATCTCTTATTCGTACACATTGCTCTTTTATCGGCTTAACACTTTCCACACGACTCTCCCAACGTGTTTGTGACAATGGCTTAAGTGTCAAACCTTCAACCTTATCTTTAAAAGGTTTCCATCGTTTGGGAGAAGAAGAGAACAATGTATAGATACGTTGTATCACTCCAAAGGACATAGCTTTTGAACAACAACTTGCCATATCACATATTGCTAGATTAAGGCTATGAAAACCACATGGAGTATATAAAGCTCTAGGATTAATGTCAAGTAACCTTTTTTGTACACCTCTATGTCTCCCGCTCATGTTAGCTCCATTGTCATACCCTTGACCTCTTATGTTATCAATATCAAGCTCAAGATTCACTAACACATTTTTTAGCTCATTGAAAAGACCAAGTCCTGATGTATCATCCACCTTCAAAAATTCAATCCAATATTCTTTAACCATCGACAAGTCTGTTGCATCGTCCACGCATCGTATTACTAGAGACATTTGCTCCCCATTACTCGCATCTGGAGTACAATCAAGGATGACAGAAAAATATTTTGCATGTTTCACTTTTGTGATAATTGCACTTTTGACCTCGCCTGCCAAAGTTTGTATCAATTCATTTTGAATTTAAGGATCAAGATATGTATACTGAATCTCACGTGCTTGAGCACGTCGAATGTGTTCTTTCATTATTGGATCAAACTCAGCAACCATTTCTATCATTTGCAAAAAAAGTCCATTGTTCTCAACATAAATTTGCTCATAATCTCCTCGAAATGCCAAAGTATTTTTAGCGAGCCTTTTTACAATAGCAATTATCCTCGTTAACACTTGTTTCCAATGCTCTCTTTCTTTGTTGATGGCCAAATGTACACTTTCATCAATTACATGTTTTGTTTGAAGCCTATTTTCCAGTTCCATCCAACTAGTCATGCAATTTATATGATCCTTAGATACTTCATGATTTGTAAGGCGTCGATGCACATTATGCCAATCTTTGTATCCGTCGTTACCCAATTGTCCAATACTTTGCATCATTTTTTCTGTCTTAAACAACTTACAGCAAAAACAAAAGATCTTATCTAAAGAAATCGAATACACTAACCACCTTCTATCGGTTGTCTGCCCATTTGCAAGTGCTCGCTTATATTGTGATGATTCAAAATGTCTACCTTGATTATCTTTGGGAAACACGATATCATCAACTCTTTTTGGACCTATTTCAACTAAAAAATCCATTATCTTTTGATCAATATGAACATTCTTCCAATTTCCAGGATCCTCAAAATTCAAAGTAAAGCAATTCGCTTGATCATCTTGAACATCATTTTCATGAGTCTGCTTTGGTTCATCCACATTGACAAGTTCAATAATTTCCTCGTTCTCTTTCACTCCATCCACATTATCATCATCATTCTGATTGTGTTGTTCTTCAAAACTTTCATTCTCTTTTCTTTTCTTATTAAAATATTTATCCATATCTCCGGTCTGACTTCAAATTAATGCCTCTATTCTTTCTCTCTTCTTCTTCTTTTGAGCTCCAGATTCATATTTTGGAGCCATGGTATTGGACTTAAATCACTCAACAGCTAACGGTTACTGAAATTGAACATAACAATTAACATGAGCGAACGTAGACTTACAAAACATCAAAATCCCAGACTCCCAGTTCAATCACAGTATCACACTATCACATTCATGAATCATATGATAACACTAACACATTCAATCACACTATATCAAGCCAAATCCACAATCACATTCATAGATTCAATTTATACATCCAAATATCCAATATCCATACTCAAAATCTCAAATTCATTATCCAAATATCCAATATCCATACTCAAATTCTCAAATTCATTATCCAAATATCCAATATACATACTCAAATTCATAAATCATAATCCAAAATCCAAATGTCCATACAGTCAATCAGGCATATAGAGTCACAGAGTCTCAAATTCAAATTCATACTCAATTCTCAAATTCATACAAACTCAAATTCTCAAATCTCAATCTAGAAGCAAAAAACTCCTATGAAATCAAGAACCATACCCGGATCTGTAGGGGCTACTGGCTAGGGCTCCAGGCAGGCTCTGTGAAAAATTGAAAATGCACGGCCAGGCAGGCTCCAGCCTCCAGGCCTCTATCTTAAGTCTTAACCTGTAAATCAAAGATTGAAATCAAATTATTAGTGATGAAGCCATCAAGATGAAGCCTGAAGCTGAAGGTTTTCTATTTCGGCCTTGGTCAGTTGGTCGTACCTGATTCCTGAAGGGGGCGGCGGCGTGGAGGCGAACTGGTGGTAGGCTGGTAGCGGACAGAGCCGGAGCAGTGGTAGGGAAGTCGCAGGCTCGCAGCTCGCAGGGAAGGCACAACCGCACAAGGCAGACTGGCTAATCAGTAATTAAGGCTACCGGTGGCGGAAACAGTGGGGGCTGAGGAGTGGGGAGTTGTGACTTGTGAGGTTCAGTAGGAGTCGTCGTCTCGTGGGACGGACGACGGTGGCCGGTGGGAATCGTAGGATGGGATCGCTGGGATGGCTAAGGGGAAGGAATGAACTATGAAGTATGAAGGATTGAAGGGAAATGGGTAAGTGTAACTTAATGGGCTGAAAATTTAAAAAAAAAAAAAAAAAAAAGCCCAAAAAAATGGGCCCTCAAGATTTCTGGGCCTGAGGCGGCGGCCTCGTGGGCCTCCCCTCAGGTCCGGCTCTGATTCACACAATATAACTAAGACCTTTTTCTCTTTCTTCTGCAGTAGAGTTTCATTCGCACAATCTACCTACACTCTGAATTTATGTCTAGGTCTATTGAAGCTTGAAATCTTACCCAAAACATTTTGTTCCAAAGGAAATCTGCAATTTTCTCTGTCCAGCTTCATCGGACTCTGTCTTGGCCGATTTTACAAGGTCGGCAAAAATTAGTAGGAAATGACTTGGGTTTCTTTTTTGTAGTTTAACTTCGCCTTTTCGTTCATCTTTCTACATATCTAAAACTATGTATATGAAGGTTTGCATATGCCTTCTTGCGTTCTTCCTGCTATTTGTAGTGGAAGTTTGCTATATTCCTCCGTATTTTACTGATCATACCATTCATGAAGGATTCGATGTAGGGTTTTTATTTTTTTGTTTACCACAACTCGAAAATCTTTCTTGCATTCATTTGTTTGGCGTGAAGTTTCACCATTAAACATCTTTCAAGTTTACAATTTAAGTGGAAGCGGGTAATTTGGCTGATATTATGTGGCTTAACATATCATGAGTCTTTGTCAATTTACAGAAATATGAAACTGGATCTTCCGAAGTAGAAAGCATTGGATAGATTTTATTAGAGCAGTTTTATTTTTTCATTTAGGGTATTAATATTTTGTCAGTTCTTTATCTAGAACTTCTCTAAGGCCAGTGTGCACTTCACTTTTGTTGTATGAAATGGTGGTACTGAAAATAATTGGAGATTTTTCTATGGTTCACTTTTCGTCTGAAATGTTATTCTTATATTTTTGTATTTTCCTGCATCCTTTTGCCATGTAACCCTTGATATTAGAAAAATTCATATTCTTCCTCTGCCCTTAACACATTCAACACCTTTCTCAGTTTATAATTTAACTATTTTGCAATTTAGGTATTCCAGAGAAAAAGGGATTCCACTGCAAGAATTTCAAAATCGCAATTTTACATACTTTTGATGCGATTCTCTCATTTTATATTCTTTTTGTCAAATTCGTTACAAAGTTATGTCTTTTACAATCGAACTATTGATATTGAATAAAAACAAATTTTTCTGGGTTGCAATTCACAACGTTTTAAAAAATATGGACCATTCTTGATGTACAGAAAGTTTTTTCTGTCAAATTTACAGACCACACACAACACAGGTGAGATCCGTATTTTTTGAAATATTTTATTGACAATGGGACTCAAGTCCATGTGACACATCTGGTGGAATTCTGTGAAATTTATTCTGTACACATGCATTTTCCCAAAAAAATATTTGTTTTCTTATTTAAGATCTATTTGCGTCTGTTCTCTATAGAATAATAGCCAAAGTTGTCCAATGATTGTTCAATTTTTTTGTCTACATGCTGATTGTATTGAGGACCAAAGCTGTTTTGGTTGATCGGACTTTTCTTAAAAATGTTGTAGCAAAAGGAGCTGGTAAAACATTAACACCCCATGTCAATGTTAATTTTTTTTTACCAGCTCCTTTCGCTACAGCATTTTTAAGAAAAGTCCAATCAACCAAAACGGCTTTGGTCCTCAATACAATCAGCATATAGACAAAACTTTGCAATATCATTGGACAACTTTGGCTATTATTCTACAGAGGACAGAAGCAAACATATCTTAAAAAAGATAACAAATATTTTTTGAGAAAATGCACAAGTACAGAATAAATTTCACAGAATTTCACCAGATGTGTCACATGGACGTGGGTCCCATTGTCAATAAAATATTCAAAAAAATGCGGATCCCACCTGTATTGTGTGTGGTCTGTAAATTTGACAGATTTTTTTTTTTTTTGTACACCAAGAATGGTTCATATTTTTTAAAACGTTGTGATTTGCAACCCAGAAAAATTTGTTTGTATTCAATATCAATAGTTCCATTATAAAGACAACTTTGTAACGAATTTGACAAAAAGAGTATAAAATAAGATAATCACCTCAAAAGTATGTAAAATTACGATTTTGAAATTCTTGCTTCTCTGGTATACTTAAATGAAATTGCTCTAATAAAATCTATCCAATGCTTTCTACTTCACCAGAACCAGCTTCAAATTTCTGTAATCGACAAAGACTATCAAGATATGTTAAGCAACATAATATCAGCCAAATTACCTCCTTCCACTTTAAATTGTAAACGAGAAAGATCCAAGAGATGTTTAAGAGTGGAACTTCACGCCAAACAAATGAATGCAAGGAAGATTTTGAATTGTGTGAATGAAAAGCAATGACAAAAGAAAGGGGTACTTTTTAAAATACCTTTGTCAAAGCAACCAATTTAGAATTTGCCCCTTTTTTTTAACCATTCACCACAATAGCCGTTTTGAGGTGGAATGACAAAAGTACCCTTCAAATAATATACAATTACAATTATATGTTAATGTTTAAAGACAATAATACCCTTTTTTAAGTTATATAAAAGGCCAAACACTTCCCACTTAAAATTTTAAAATCAAATTACTTTCTTTATCGATTTATTCCAACACAGATAAAAACAGTTTCATTTTTCATCTATTTCAAACTTGAAAACAGACAAATTTATCAAACGATCAACAAGTAAATATTATTCACAGCCATCAGCGAAATCGGTAAGTATATTTACGTATTTTTAATTAGGCTTCGATGAAATTATAATGTACATTTTATTAATTTTTAAATCTTTTTTCTATGTATATGAAAAATTTATGTTCTTAAATGGAACTATATAATTTTTTTAATAAAAACGAGCAAAAAATTTCACTTGTGTATGAGATTTTTCAGACAAATTTTATGATATACAGAGAAACCGCACGTCCGGGCGTGGGGTAGTCCGGCCCGGACTTTGCAGGCGTGCGGGCCCGCACGCCTGCAAAGTCCGGGCAGCACACCCGGACGTGCGGGAGTGCGGGCCCGCACGTCCGGAAGTCGGACCCGCACGCCCGCACGTCCGGGCCCGCACTCCCGGACGTCCGGGTTGAAAAATTTTCGTTAATTTTTTTTTTTTAACAAAATATTTTGTCTGATGCAGCAAATATGGCAGTTGCAGTCCCAGTTCTTCACTTTGGTGAATTTGAAGAGGATGTAAATGGTCAATGGGAATGGAAATGGACAAGTGAAATACATGGCACAATTCCGATTTTAATAACATCAAGTACGTCGTATGCAGAAATGTACAGTGAGATACAGAATATGCTCAATGTCGATCCCGCCCAATACGATATGGAATTGGGATTTCTATGGAACAACGAACATTCATCAATTCCAGTTCCACCTGTAAAGGTTACATCTGAACATTGCATGAAGGCTCTATTTGCATTGAACCAATTTCCCATGACTACTCCTCTCTGCGTAAATTTAGTGGAAAAGAATGTCCCTGGCGGTGAACATGAAGAGCTCGATGGAGGGGATCGTAATGTGAATGAGTTTTGGAACACAGTGGAGATAGCTCGTGAGGATGATGTGGTTATTCCCGATACAGTGGTTCCTCACCTCACCAATACGCACAGGATTCCCTCAATGGTTCATTCCAACGAGAATGAAAATGAATTTACGAATGAGGATTTGATTGCTTTATCTCATCGAAGACATGTGTCGAGTTCACAAGAAAGTGGGATCAGTACACGTACTTCTAATTGTTCCCGTACAGTTCCAGATGATGAAGATGTATATGTCGAGCAACTGTTCGAAACAAAAAAATATTTGCAGGAAGCAGTGCATCGGATTGCTTTAAGAAACAATTTTGAGTTTAAAGTTAAAAAATCGGACAAGTCAACGTACACAATTGTCTGCATTGACGACGGTTGTCACTGGCGTTTGCGAGCGACAAAAATGGACACGAATGAGTGCTTTGTAATTCGTAAGTATGCACGGGAACATACTTGCGAAGTGGGTATTCGTCGAAATGATCACAGGCAAGCCCGGGCATGGTTCATTGGTCGACAAATAAAGGACAAGTTTCAGGACCCACGAACGATCTACAGACCTTCGGACATCATCAATGACTTCCGACGAGATTACGGGGTGGTTATGAGCTATCAGAAAGCCTGGAAGGCCAAAGAATGCGCATTGGAGGATTTAATGGGTTCGGCCGAGGAAAGTTACGCTAAATTGGCCAGATATTGCCATAACATGGAGAAAACTAATCCTGGATCAGCATTTTATATTGATACGGAGGATGGGAATCGCTTCAAGTATTTCTTCATGGCCCTTGCACAGTGCATTCGAGGATTTCGTACGGCAATGCGACCCGTAATTCTAGTCGACGGTACAACCCTGAAGGCTAGATACGAAGGTAAGTTGATTATTGCTACTTGTCAAGATCCCAACATCCAAATTTACCCTCTTGCGTTCGGTATAGTCGATGGAGAGAATGATTTAGCGATGCGTTGGTTCTTTACGAAGTTGAAAGAAGTAATTGGAGACGTCGAGAACCTTGCATTTGTAACTGACCGGGGGCAGTCAATAATAAATGGTATCGCCGAAGTCTTTCCCGAGGCACATCACGGTTATTGTATGTACCATATACAGGGCTACCTTAAGACGAAGTTTCGGGGCAGTGGCATCGTTCCATTGTTTAGGAGAGCTGCAGAGACATACAGTTTTGAAGAGTTTGAAAAGTTCATGGTCGAAATAGAGTGTAAATCACATGCTGCGTGGGTTTATCTAACAGAGATGGGGATCGAACATTGGGCTCGATCACACTTTCCAGGACGTCGATACAACATGATGACGTCGAACAATGTTGAGTCGCTCAATGCGCTATTCAAGAAGGATCGAGAGTTACCAATTCTCGCAATGATTGAGCAAATTCGTAACAAGCTGCAGCAGTGGTTTCATGACAAACGTGAGGAATCCCAAAATTGCACAAGTGTGCTCACTCCGGCTCAGGAAGATAAGATCTTCAAAACTCTAGAGGTTGCGAGGAAGGTATTGGTGGAACCACTAGATCAGTTTCGCTTCTCCGTGAGATGTGGCAGTAATATCGGGTTCATCGTGGACTTGAATGATAACACATGCACATGTAGAAAGTTTCAGTTGGAGAGTTTTCCGTGTATGCATGCGGTGGCAGTGGCTATGCATAGGGGATTTCCTCCGCACACCTTATGCAGTCATTATTACATGACTGATTATTGGAGATCGGCATATGCTGAAACGATATTTCCTCTACCAAATGAAGTCGAGTGGGAAGTTCCCGACCACATTCTTCCACTTAATAATTTGTTGCCACCCATAGTGGGACCACGTGCTCCGGGACGTAGACGGACGTCTAGAATACCATCAACTGGAGAATTTCCTCGACCTCGTAAGTGCGGCAGGTGCGGCGCAACAGGGCATACTCGTCAATTTTGTACAAGTCAGATTCCTCTACATAACAATTCAACGGATGTGTAATATTATGTAATAATTTGATTTTTATAACGAAGTAATATATATTTTTTTATTTATTGTCATTAAATAATCAACATAATTAATTGAATATTAAATTATATATAGACGTGTTAATTCATGTAATATTTAAATTAAGAACTAACGATAACAATATTTACATTTTTTACAATAAAAGAATAATGTCAACAGCACTAAGGATCACATCTGGATTCATACAAATCGCAAGCTAACTTCAACCTGCACATGTCTATCAAAGGTTGATTTATTGGACTAATGTTGCGATCAATGCTCAAAAACTCTATGTACTTTATTGCGAATATACCACAATCGCCCCTGCAAGCAAATATAATATATTAGTGCGATAACATATAATAACTAAAAACTAAATTTTCAAAATAAAAAATTGTAAATTCTTACGATACTACTTGTCTCTCCGTCGTCGTGTTCCGTTGAATGGCTAATCTGTCATTTACTTGAATATTCGCTTCTCTAGCCATCATAGGAATAATCACACTCATCGGCTCTAGTATACGCTGCAGTTGGTCTTGGGTCAAACATCCATGGTCAGAGTCGTACACATATATAGTCGAATCCGCGAATACAATCTCAGCTGCGAAACAGTGTGAGTTCGCGATCATTGGAACGTACATATGTGTACAATCCGTCCACGGCTTCCCATTTGTCGGCTCCAGCCCAATGACCCACTCCATCATATAGTCGGGCACCACATATCCATTTCCATTGAGTATGAGTGTGCCGTACTCAATATCAATGGCACGTGCGAACCCGCAGCTAAGGATGACTCGGCCAGGAATGTCAAAATATTTCGGGTATCTCCGAGCTCGATTGCGCAACAATTCCATAATCATGTCAATGTGCTAACAAATAAGAATGAGAACGCAAATAATTAAGTAAAACAACAAATAATTAAACGATGCAACAAATAAGAACGAGAATGCACTTACATCATCGGCGAGCCAAGCACCACTAGTCAAAACATCATCGAACCACTTCTTCGCGTTCGATATCATCCTCGACCCCACCCTATGGATGTCCCTAAAAAAATGAAAAAGTGAAGTGTTACACTAAATATTCATAGATGATCTCGCATGTACTTTAGGCAAATCATTAAATACTTACTCATGCTTAAGTTTATTGAACCAATCATGAAACGCTTTCTTCCGAACTCGGTCGACCTCGCGGAAGAGATTGGGGTATGTCCCGTCCAAGAACGGCCGCCTCTTAGCCTCGGCCGTGAAAGGGGAAACGATGTATTGTGACGGCAATCTCGGTCTCTTACCAACCACCAGCGGTGTCATGTCAACAGCACGCTTCGTACCCTTCCTCACCTCCACAACCTCATCCACCGCAACCTCATCTGGTACCCCCCTCTCCGGAGTCCCCTGCGACACCAAAACTATGTCATCCGGTACCCCTCTCTCCACCACAACCTCATCCACCGCAACCTCATCCGGTACCCCCCTCTCCACCTCAACCTCCTCCGGTCCTCCCCTCTCCACCTCCGTCGGTACCCTGTCAATCATCTCCTCCGACAGTCTCCCATCCGCCTCCTCCGGTACCCTCCCATCCGCCTCCTCCGGTGCCCCCCCATCCGCCTCCTCCGGTGCCCCCCATCCGCCTCATCCGCCTCCTCCGGTACCCCCTCAAAAAATGAGTCTATGTCTCCTCCCCACGGCCCAGTCCATCCACCTCCACCGTCACCCCCTCCATCCCGATGATTGTGATTCCCTCGCAGGGATGCTACGTCACCCCGTAACTCAGACCGAAAGTCCCCTATCTCGTTTTGCAGATCTACCACATGGCTACGTAGGGCTCCAACATCATTATAAACATCGTCGATATGTCCTCTGAGCTCTCGTCGCATCTCGCCCATCTCCTCCGACAGTCTGGCATACTTAGCGTCGACCTGCCGTCCCAACTCGCGTCGCATTGCGCCCATTTGACCCGCTATAAACTCGGTAAGGCGGCCATATAGATCATCTGACGGCGGCGGCGACCTCGGTGCCGCGGCGTGGAGTGTGTAAGGGACCTCGGCGGCGACCTCGGTGATACCGGACGGCACCCCTGAAACAATGAACAATCTGAATTATTAATGTAATTAAAAATTCAACACGATAATCAACATATTACATTCAATAAACATACCATATCCCGATCAACGATGGACTCGGGCATATGATCATCTGATGCGGCCGAGATAGAAAAGCAACGCATGTAACTCTGACCTTCCTCCTCTATTGACGGGGTCAACTCAGTGAGGACTTCAACCTAACATATTGACGTTTTACTGAGTTAATGACTGCCCACGTACAATATAAATCGAAAAAATGTATAATATGTACCTCAGGATCGTCGAGGAAAGCTGATATTTGTTTACCAAGTGGCCTGCCATGTGCTCGCCATTGATAAATCCGAGGGCAGCACGTCTCCACTCTCTTAGCATACTGGTCAGCCAATATGGGGACAGTCTCGTACATCCATATCTGCAACATTTACAATTATCATATATATAATTTAATAACAAAAAATAGATAATTTATTGTGTTCAACATTTACCTGTAATGCCAACGGCAGGCCATATGCATCATACTTGCGCTCGGGTCTACCCCCCTTAGGCATCGAATACTCCCTTCTGAAGTGTCGTAAGGTATCCGCAAAACATCGCTGCCCCCAAGGATAGCTGTCGAAGGCATCAATGTCATCAACTCCATCAATGTCATCAACAATCTCCAAATGAAAAAAGTCGATCGACGTCTTCTTGTGATGACACATGAGTACGCTCTCGACGATAAGCACCATACCCAGCTTCAACCTGTCAGACATATCCTCGCATGCCCTGACTGCATCTATCAATTGCCCAGGAGTGACCGCCGCCTGCCCGTGAAAATATTCATTCAATAGCCTATTGTTCCTCGGAATACGGGCCCGTGCTGCATCTTCGCCAGTACACATCAATCCGGTGATCATGGCAAACTCAAATATAGAAAATCTAACCACCTTGCCCCCAAGATTGAAATGAAGGGCATCTCCATCAACCGGCTTGAGCAGCCGACATAGCAACGCATCGAGTATCTGCCCAGAAAACTGTACGTTGCGCAATGAATACAATTGCCATAAGCAGGACCACCTCAATATATCCGCATGCTCTTCGTCGAGCAAATCTAATACCACTGTAAAAATAGCAAAGTTACAGTTCGCTGTAACTTTGCCAGAAATCTGTCTCACCACATCGTCCAACTGGTAATTCATCCTACAAAATTTCAAACGTTAGCATCATGTACAAGATATAATAGACAAAACATATTATGAGAAAATTAAACTATATTCACTACTATCCGCAATAATCAGTTGAGTATCAAACTATTTCTTATTTTAATCGTCAATTGAATATTTTATTAATTTTTATACAATATTTAATTATAATTAATAGAATAGCAAATAAACATTTCGAAGAAACCATTTATTTTGTTTCTTAAACCTTTTGTTATTTAGGCGTAAATAAAATTTTATTTTGAAATAAACGACTAGTTGTAACTAAATAGTAATCAAATTATTAAAATTTGCAAATTAAATAAACTAATAAATAAATAAATTTCAATTATTATTTTTTATTTAAAGTTTTATAAACAATTTCAATAAGTAATTTAAAATAAATATTTTAAATCGATTATTTTTTTTGTTCGTAAACAAATTAAATAAGTAATTTAAAACTCTTTAATTTTTTTATTTAATATTTCATTGTAAAATAATAGTTTATAATATTAATTATAATTAATTGAATATTAAATAAACATAAACAACTTGTAACTAAATAGTAATCAAATTATTAAAATTTGCAAATTAAATAAACTAATAAATAAATAAATTTCAATTATTATTTTTTATTTAAAGTTTTATAAACAATTTCAATAAGTAATTTAAAATAAATATTTTAAATCGCTTATTTTTTTTTTCGTAAACAAATTAAATAAGTAATTTAAAACTCTTTAATTTTTTTATTTAATATTTCATTGTAAAATAATAGTTTATAATATTAATTATAATTAATTGAATATTAAATAAACATAAACAACTTGTAACTAAATAGTAATCAAATTATTAAAATTCGCAAATTAAATAAACTAATAAATAAATAAATTTTCAATTATTATTTTTTATTTAAAGTTTTATAAACAATTTCAATAAGTAATTTAAAATAAATATTTTAAATCGCTTATTTTTTATTCGTAAACAAATTAAATAAGTAATTTAAAACTCTTTAATTTTTTATTTAATATTTCATTGTAAAATAATAGTTTATAATATTAATTATAATTAATTGAATATTAAATAAACATAAACAACTTGTAACTAAATAGTAATCAAATTATTAAAATTCGCAAATTAAATAAACTAATAAATAAATAAATAAATTTCAATTATTATTTTTTATTTAAAGTTTTATAAACAATTTCAATAAGTAATTTAAAATAAATATTTTAAATCGTTGTTTTTTTCGTAAACAAATTAAATAAGTAATTTAAAACTCTTTAATTTTTTTATTTAATATTTCATAGTAAAATAATAGTTTATAATATTAAATATAATTAATTGAATATTAAATAAACATAAACAACTTGTAGCTAAATAGTAATCAAATTATTAAAATTCGCAAATTAAATAAACTAATAAATAAATAAATAAATAAATTTCAATTATTATTTTTTATTTAAAGTTTTATAAACAATTTCAATAAGTAATTTAAAATAAATATTTTAAATCGTTTTTTTTTTCGTAAACAAATTAAATAAGTAATTTAAAACTCTTTAATTTTTTTATTTAATATTTCATTGTAAAATAATAGTTTATAATATTAAATATAATTAATTGAATATTAAATAAACAATCAATATTTAATATTTTATTATTAAATAATATTTTATATTTCACAAAATTAAATATCAAATATATAATAATATTTTTATTAGAAAAAAAAAAAAATCATTAAATCTGGGCCCAGATTAATCCAGGCCCAGCCCAGACGTCACGTCTGGGCCCAGACGGGCCCAGAAGATTAAGTCCAGACTTAGTTAAGTCTGGGCCCAGACTTAACTAAGTCTGGGCCCAGACTTAACTAAGTCTTAATCTGGGCCCAGACTTAGTTAAGTCTGGGCCCAGATACTAAGTCTGGGCCCGGACTTGGTCCAAGTCCGGGCCCGGGCTACACCGACCGAGAGAGACGATCGTCTCTCTCGGTCAAGGCTGCCGGAGATCGCCATTTCCGGCGATCTCCACCCCCAAAAAACTCCCCAATACACATATTTCATCCATCTAACACCTAAATCAAAGATTTACAAGTATTTTTCCTAAAATAATCAACAAAAATTCAAAAACTTCAAACTTTCTTTACAAAATTCGTATATACACTAACCTTCTTCGATAGAAAATGGTGGTCTTGAAGTCCGGGCGTCGGTTAATCAACTTGTCGGTGATGGTGGCGTGGCGTCGGCGTCGGCGTCGGCTTCTTTCTCTTACAATTGCGAGGGTAAATGTGGAACAATGATTTTTACCATTCAACTTTTATTAGTTTTTTTTTTTTTTTTTTATATGGTCAACGGCTATTTTGGAAAATGGGCCGGGTCATCCGGGTATTTATCACCATTTCCTCCAAAAGAAATAGGAACGCCCAAGCCAATGCTGATAAAACAGGGCCAAACATGGGCTATATATAGACATTCCAGTTGTCAGCCATGAAGTCTGGATTTGAATTTAGTAGATACCTAATCTAACTAACAATTTTTTAAAGTTTTTTAACCCTAACACGATCATTTTTGGCAAGCAATCAAACATCCTTGAAATTGAAAGAATAATTGAAGATGGGCGGATCTTCACCCGGAGTAAAAAGCATAAACCTAAAAAAATGAAAGGGACCTATGTAAGAACAAAAAAAATACCATCATGATCTGGATTGAATCTCGATGAAATAATACAATAATGAGAAGTTAATTCAATAAATTTAGTGACTTTTTTCTATTATATAAGGAAGAAAGAAGTGAAAAATCGAAGAAATGAACAAAATATCTGCTACAAAAAAATTAATCAAAAGAGCTGTTGTTGTTAAAAATTGGGAGTTACAATTTCGTTAGAATATTGGTAAATTATGTGTTAATTAATTAGATTTATAAGATAAAATTGATTTTGTTGGGAGGAGATTCACTAATTAGCTCAAGCAATCAATAAAATATACACGTGCAAATTAAGAAGAACTGAATACAAAATGAACTGTAAAATATATATTGCAAGAATTAGGAAACTACAATATTCGAACACAATTGACACTGAAATTGTAGGAACTAGTAATCTGTACAACTTAACACTAAAAACTATAAAATAGAAAGAACCGTAGCTTTTGATAATGGTTGAAACCCACAGGTTTCACTCCTTCGGTTTTAGCTCCTCAATCCTCAACAATAACCACAATAGAACTCAAATCAAGCCCCAAGGTAATGTATAAAAGGTGGACACTCAGACAACCCTTTGATATCACGCAAGATGAGATCTCCTTTTGAATACAACTCACAATTCACTCAAGAACCATACTCGAACAAAGTAAATCACACAAGATTACACATTAATGAGATGTATTTCAGAAATCAAATGAGAACTTTTGATTTCTATAGAAGAAAGGAGAGTTATTGAAAGAAACGGCACAATAGAGAGAAGAGAGTCACAGAAGAATCTCGAAGATGAAAAAGTGAATCTCAAACCCTAGAAGCCTTCTTTTAAATGAGTCACTCAATAGTCGCCAATTCAACGGCGTTGGAGGTGACACATGGCGACATCACAAGTGTCCAATAACAGGTAAGCAGAAACACGACTTCAGCTTTCTCAACAAATGCGTTTTTTACCAAGAATTATTGAAACAAATTTGGGCTGGGCTTCAAATCCAGCAAGGCCATCAAATGAGGCCCAAAGGGTATTTGCATCATTGTGCCACAATTTCCCTTCATACTCCACTTTGGTACAATGATTCACATTCATCAGTGGTTATTCATAAATCACAAATATCAACATCACAGAATTGCAACATCCACAAATCAGCAAGGTGCAACATTCGGCAAGGTTAAGCAGTCTAGGATTTTTTGTTTAAAGTGAGTACTTTAGTACCTACATCAGCAAGGTTGTAATTAGTAGATATTTTTTCAAGTTTCACAACACCTTGTAAAATAACATCTCTAATAAAATGAAATCTAACATCAACCTGCTTTGATTTATTATGTAAAACATGATTTCTACTTAAATAAATTGCAGATTGACTATCAGAATAAAGAACAACTTCTTTATTAAACCAAATTCATTAAGTAACCCTTTTAACCAAATTCCTTCTTTGATTGCATCGGTGGTAGCAATGTATTCAGCCTCGGTTGAAGACAAAGCCACAATCTTTTGGAGTTGGGATTTCCAGCTTATGCAAAAATTACATAAAGTATACATGTATGATGAAGTAGATTTTCGATTATCTCTATCACCTCATAATCAGAATCAGTAAACCCTTTTAAAATAACACATTCAACTTGTTTTCTAAACTGAATTCCCAAGTTTGAGGTCCCCTTAATGTGCCTAAGAAGCCACTTCATGATTTCCCAATGTACTTCACCTGGATTTGACATATATCTACTTAAAGCACTTATAGAATATGCCAAATCTGGTATAGAACACACCATGAGATACATAACAGACCCAACTACATTTGAATAAGGTACATTTGCCATTCTTTCAAACTCTTCTTTAATTTTAGGACATAAATCATTTGCTAGTTTAAAATGATCAGCCAGGGGGACACTAACACTTTTGGATTCAGCCATAGAAAACGTGCTAAGTAATTTTAAGATATAGGATTTTTAGCTAAGGCTTAGCGTGCCTTTTTTTCTATCTCTCGTGACTTCCATACCTAAAATCTTTCGACCTAAATCCTTCATTTCAAATTCAGATTTTAGTTTGTCTTTAATTTCCTCAATCTCTTTTATGTCATGACTTGCTAATATCATGTCATCCATATAAAGGAGTAGGTAAAGTGAATTAGCTTCACCTTGACCCTTACAATAAAGACAGGTATCGAAGTTATTTCTCTTAAACCGAAGTCCAAGAACAAAATTGTCAAACTTTTTATACCATTGTCTTAGAGCTTGTTTTAAGTTATATAGAGATTTCTTAAGAAGGCATACTAAGTCAGCTTTTTTATTCACTTCAAATCCTCTAGGTTGTTTCATGTAAATGGTTTCATCTAAATTTCCATTTAGAAAAGCAGTTTTTACATCTAATTGATCTAACTCCGAATTAAATTGAGTGACCAAAACAATAATGACACGAACTGTAGTAAACTTTACTACAGGTGAAAAAATTTCATTGAAATCAACTCCTTCTTTTTGAGTAAAACCTTTTGCTATCAAACGGGGTTTGTATCTTATATCATTCTCACTTTGTTCACCCTTTTTTATTTTAAAAATCCATTTACAATCTACAACCTTCTTACCCTTCGGTCTTTTTACCAAAATCTATGTCTTATTTTTATTGAGGGACTCCATCTCATCTTGCATGGCTGCAAATCATTGTTTGAAATCTTTACTACTCAAAGCTTCTTCATAGGATTCAGGTTCTTCCTCGATCATATCATGATAGGACAGCAAGGAAACATCATCTTCAAACCTAGCTGGAGGTCTAATGGTCATTCTTTCCCTATCCCTAACAAGTTGATAATCAGCAAGGGACTGTCTACGCTCTAAATCAGCATCAATAACCTCAATAGGTTCAATTTCAGCTTCGGGTTCTTCAACATTTTGAGGGGCAGATTGGTCAGAACCCTCCCTAGATTGCTCCACCTCAATCTCAACCCTTTTATCCACATTTTCAGATTGTTCAGGGGTCTCAAATAGGTCTGCAGGTTGCTGTCCAAGCTTAAAACAAGGCAGGTCATCCTCATTAAATACTACATTTCTACTTATAATGACCTTATAGCTTTTAAGCTCTCTCACCCATAGTCTATAGCCTTAAACCTCTTCCCCATAGCCCAAAAACACACACTTAAGGGCTCTAGGTTCCAATTTACCTTCAGTTTGGTGTGCAAAGGCCGCACACCCAAAAATCTTCAAGTTACTAAAGTCAATTGGTTTTTCTCTCCATTTTTTTTCGGGGATCTTAAAGTTTATAGCACTAGAAGGGCATCTATTAATCAGATATCTAGCAATCTTAACTACTTCACTCCAAAAAATTTTAGATAGGCCAGAACACAACAATATGCATCTCACTTTATCAAGGATAGTACGATTCATTCTTTCAGTCAATCCATTTTGTTGTGGTGTGTGTGTGTGTGTGTGTATGTGTGTGTGACTGTTCTATGTTTTAACATACCAGATAATTTGCACATTTCATCAAACTCATAATTGCAGAATTTCAAACCATTATCAGTCCTAAAAACTTTAATTTTCTTATCAGTTTGGTTCTCAATTAAATGTTTCCATTCTTTAAAAACATTAAATGTGTCAGATTTTGATTTTAACAAAAAAAGTCCAATTTTTTCTTGAAAAATCATCAATGCCAAGCAAATAATATTTAAAATCAGAATGTGTACTCATAGTTGCTGGTCCCCACAGATCAGCATGCAAATATTCCAGTATGGAGATAGATTTATGCATTCCAGGTAGGAAAGGTAATCTATTATGCTTTCCTAAAATGCAATAGTCACAAAAACTCAATTTTTCAATATTATCTTTACCAAAAGCACCATATTTTTTCAAAATCTGTAGACCTTTTTCACTAATATGGTCCAATCTTTTGTGCCATATTTGTGATTTATCATTTGGGATTGAGATTACTGCTGAAGTGGACTCCAAAAAATTTTCAATTTGTAAAATGTAAAGTCCATGTTTCTTGGGAGCTTCGACAATCAGATGAGAGCACCTCAAGATTTTAATGTAACCCTTATTAATCATAATGTCAAAGTTAAGATCATCTAACACCCATAAGAAAATCAGATTTTTTTACAAATCAGGAACATATCTAGCCTTTTCAAGAATCAACTTCTTATTCCCTTTTAAGTTTAAAGTGATAGTTCCAACACCTTTTACTTGACATGACGTGTGATTACCCATTAAAACCTTACCACCAGTTACATTTACAAGATCAGTAAATAAATCTTTATTAGGACATATATGGTAGGTGCAACCGGAGTCAAGAATCCACTCTTGACAAGATGGACAACTAACAGCTACATAAACTTCTTCAATATTAGAGTAATTATAAGCCAAAACAACCCCCACCATCATTTGTAGACTTATTTTTAGAGTCAAATAGTCTTTTAGGATACTTTTTAATAAAATGACATTCTTCAAGGCAATAGAAACATTTTTTTCCTTTGGTGTTCATTTTATTTTTGTCCTTAAAGTTGCCATTTTTCTTATGTCCAAGTTTCTTATTGAAATTACCATTTTTGAGATTAAACTTGGACTTCATCATCAAATTAACACCACTAACAGATTCCCTCTTATCATATTTTAACTTTAACTATTTTGTTCTTAAAGCATTAACAATCACATCAACAGTTAGAGTGCCCCTCTCATATTCAATTGCATTTTTAACATCTTTATATTTCTCACCAATTGAATTCAATAAAACCATAGCCAACTGCCCATCTAAGAGTTTCTCGTCACAGTTGGTTAAGTCACGGGTTAATCTGTTGAATCTATCAATATTAGCATTAAGGTCAAGTGATGGATCAAGTTTAAAACCAAAAAACTGTTTTAGGAGATAAACCTTATTTGGCATAGCTTTATTTAAATAAGTTTTCTCCAATTTTTTCCACAATTCACCAGTAGTCTTAGTCTCACCAATTTCTCTAATCACATTGTCAGATAAATGCAAGAAAACAGTACTTCATGCAGTTTCATCTTGTTCAGTTACTTTACTAGATTCAAGATTAGTATGACATGACTCATCAATAGCCTTAGCACATTTTTGTTGAAGTAAAAGAGCTCTCATTTTCTGACGCCAGAGCCTAAAGTCTCATTTACCATTAAAAACTTTCATTTCAAATTTTGCCATTAAAAAAATATGAATGAAATGGATATATGCAGATCAATTAGACACCAAGGAGCAACTTGCAATACAGATCAGTCAAATAAACGTCACCACACTAGAGACACTACAGAATATCCAGATTGCAAGTTCAGAGACCAAAACTTATTCACAAAACTCTATCAAGCTTATATAATACTGCAGAATGATTTTCAGAATTCAAAATTATCAAGAATCTTGACTTTCATCCAAGTAACCCTCAGATTCCAAACAACTCATGGTTTCTAGACAAAGGAATTACAAGGAGTCAATGGGTCAGGTATTCAAAAAAGCACAAGTTAGAATAATCTACATAGGCAGCAAAAACAACCAAGGCAAAAAACTCAACAATGCAGTAAACTCAACCAAACAAAATTAAACAAGGTAGTATAACCAATCAAGATGGTATAACCACACAAGGCCAGACACCCAATCGATTCAGAACACGCAACACAATTATACAGCTTGATTTAATCTTGAAAAAATTCAAGTAATATAAAGATCTCACCAAAGCCCCTTAATATGGGGTTTTACGAAACCAAGCAGCCCAACTCAAATTTCAGGTTTAGTGTCAAGAGCGAGCCCTCAAGGTATCAAAAAACTCCTTCCAATCACTCTGATACCACTGTTGGGAGGAGATTCACTAATTAGCTCAAGCAATCAATAAAATATACATGTGCAAATTAAGAAGAACTGAATACAAAATGAATTGTAAAATATATATTGCAAGAATCAGGAAACTACAATATTCGAACACAATCGAAACTGAAATTGTAAGAACTAGTAATCTGTACAACTTAACACTAAAAACTGTAAAATAGAAAGAACCGTAGCTTTTGATAATATGCAACCTAAATAACATTAGTGGCCAAAAGCTCACTAAATAGGCCTACCAATTGGAGATTGAGAAAGCCGAGGACAAGCCATGGGCCTGTATCACTAAATAGTTTACATGTTGTGCTGTGTTTTCTAAATAAAATTACAATTTACACTATCGTAATTTCCTAAGAGTGAACCACCAGTACGCAATTTTTGATTAAAAAAACTATATATATATAGAAAAAAAAAAAAAGAAACATTCACATGCACATATGATGACAATATGTGTTCAAGCAATGCAAAACTGGCCTAATAATAAGAGTTGATCACTTAATTTGAAAGCAATAAATGATGTAAAAGACAAAGTTCACAATGAGAATCACTTGCAAAAGTGTAAACAAAAAAAGAAAGCAAATTAAATATAAAGCATAGCCCATATACTTCCTTAAAAAAGTTTCAATAAATATCGAATAACTTGTTGAGTACTAATAGTACACTCACATAATTTTAATATAACTCGATTTATTTTCCAATACAAAAATAATTTTGTACAATCCGAATAATTTTCGTGCCTTCAACTTTGTGTCTCATGTTATAGAATTGATTAAATAGTCCACAATCAAGCATTACACATTATATTACCCTAGAGTCTAGTACTTTATTCCTTAAATAACAACACAACAAATCACGAAAACGACCCATAAAATGGAAAACGGGTAAAAAAAATTTTGGAAAACGATTAATAATTATTTTCAAGAGTTTTTACTCTAACCTCATATAGATGAGTTATTACACATTTTCAGACTAAATCAACAATTGATAAAGAAGTTATTTTCACTGGTCTTCGGAAAAAAATCCCCCTACAAAAATAATTTTTTCCCAAATTAATGAAAATAATCAAGAAATATGTTTTCTTGATTATTAGAGACAAAAAAAAAAATGCAATTTACTAAAATAAAAGAAAAAAACTACAAAATTTGAGGCAATGTTACCAAAGATTCACGCAACTTCGCAAAATCACATTTTTCTTTTAAATTATTTGTAGCATTAAATGTATGCAATTAGGAAATTTTATTTTTATCTTATTTCATTCTTCTTTTTCCCTTTTTAGTTTGAGTAAATAGTACGTTGTGCCCTATTCTGGCTGTATTATTGAAGCTAAAAAACCAAATTTCTTTTAACTTTAGAGGAGTTGCACCATAAGTTTAAATGCTTTATCTACAATCATGTAAAAAATGCATTTCCAAGCCATCAGTTGTACTAGAATTTCCCAGAATAGAATGGCTACTTTAAATTTATGGAATGGCCATCCAAGCAAAGTGCAAGTTTTGAACCGTGTTAAATTTCATCCTGGACTTGGTTGTGTCACATGCCACTTTATTCCTAGAGATGGGAATAAAGTGGTCCAAAGATTGATTCTTTTCCTAGGTTTGATAGGGATTTGGTAGACTGATTGTATTGCACTAATAATTCACTAGTTGTTTGTGGTGACTTGTACATGATAAATTTTCTTATTTGCTTTACAAAATTGACGACAGATATATGGTTTTTATTCATAACAAAAAAAAGTTATATTAAATTTTAATTACTAAACGGAAAGTTTTGCAGTCATTAACAAAGATTCTACATATGAATATGATCGAAATACCCATTACTTCTTAATAGCATTTGAACGTGTTATTGAGAATTCAGATTTCAGAGCAAAAAATTTAATAAGAATGCAAGTAGATAGATAATTGGAGCAAAACGTACCTACCTTTGGTGACTTCTGTGGAAAACGTTCCCACCTTTGATTTCTTAGCGCATGACGTCTCTACCTTTACTTTTTCTTGCGCAAAACGTCATTTCGTCCACAAACTGTTAAAATTCACGTTAAATCAAAAAAAAAAAATTGGTTTTTAATTTTCCATATATAACGGTAAAACCGTCCAACCACCATAACTTCACAGTGCTTCACGTCTATTCCGCCTTATTCTTATTCAAATGTTATGCATAAACTAAAAAATATAATTAATATGAAAATTAATTTGGATGATGATGTAAAAAATAAGGAAAAATGACGGAAATCACTATATTTCAGGTTGAACTTCATCATGATCGACGTAAATCTAAAAAAAAAATGGAATGGTATATGAAGAGATTGACGGTGGTCGATAAAATTAAGATATTCATATTCTTAATCCAAATATCAAACCACTTCTTCCCACATATCTGTCAGAGTTATTGAAGATCAATAAAGACGAGTAGAGTTCCAGTCTGTGAAGAACGAATTGTTCTTCGTGATAAAGAATGGCTTGTGAATATTACATACAATGATGCAATGCTGTTCCATTTAATATATAAAAGTGTTTACCAAATATTAGTTACTTCGAAGTAATTATATTTTATAGAGAAAGAAAATGCGTTTAAGATGTTGTTTATTTATATGTTTAAAGGATTGGGATTATTTGTGACAGATTTTGCAATAAAGTATTGATTATTATCCATATTAAAGAAATATCACATTGCTGCAATTCTGATAAAAGGAAAAAAAAAAGGTTACATTTTATAGTATCCAATAGCAAGAATTGATATTGCTACCTGCCATGAATTGTTTATTATATGATTTAGATTAGTCTAACATTATATATGATTAGCTTCCTTCCAATGGTGGGAAGTAAAACAAATAAAACAATTAAATGAAATCACACGGTGAAATGCACATACGTTGTGTAATTAATAAACAATTAATAAACGACGTCCCAGAATTCCAAGAACTTAAAGCAAAAGTGGGTGGTTACCAAATTCATTAAATTGACTCGTGGGTTGATTCCATTCTTCTCTACTGTCCGAATACAAATCCAATCAAAAGAATAATATATAAATGTTGTTTAAGATCAAGCCTATGTTCAATTTACTTAGTAACAAATTATAACATTATTATAAAATAAATATCATATTATGTGTCGTGAGTTCAATTTGTATTATAATTAATTTTAATTGGCATGTCGATCATAAGGCATCCAAGGTATATTCCATTGAAACATGATTGTTCACAAAGACGATAAATTAACATTCATAAGTGAAAATTCTCGAAAAGAAGGATCCCATCTTTTGGATGTTAAAAATTGTTTTAATTTCACTATTTAAATAATACCAACACTAATATTATCAATTTTTTCTACAACAATTCACCAAACATGTCAAGGACAACATATTTAAACTCATAGCTACAACGTGCGATTATTAATCAACACACAACTAAACAATTGAGTTGGGACAAGTTTTGTTACAAGGATAAGGACAATCAATCTCTTGAAATTGACTTCGATCGTAAAACCAATCTCCAACTGCTTTTGCAATTGTCTGCATAATAAAATTATTCCGTTAATTCATTTTTGCACATAGGGACAATATGAAAGCAACATTAAAAATGTAATCATGAAATTTGGTAACAAACATTAACCTTGTTATTTAAGATCGGAGAGTGGGTCCCAAACCATGTTTCCCCTTCAGTTTGGCTGTGTGTATAGCAGGAATTTATGTAGTAACCTCTTGATATAGGGACACCAATTCCCGTCACTGCATTTATAAATTCCAATCTGAAACCTGAAAACCACATTAAATAGAAACAGCATCAGTTTAATTTCAAGTAAAACACCGGTGAAAATTTATATAAACAACTTATCATACCTTGAATGGTTTGGAGCTGACTGGGGGAGCAATTGCTAATATTTTTCTTGCAATTGAGCCAAGTAAGATTTGGATCCGAAACATTAGGAACCAAACTGTGACTTATCTGGAAAAATTAACGATGTCAAAAGAATTAAACCATAAAATCAGATGATTGGAAAAGATAGGATATAACAATAAAAATGCTCATGTGATCGAGATCCGATAAATACTGACCTGCCATGAATCGTAGGCAGCATTTGTAACGAAGAGTGGTGTCCGAATTTGATGTGCAATGTTTTGAGGGAAAAAACACTACAAATTATAGTGATATAATTAGGAGACGAGCTTATGCCAAAGTGTGAAACCATTCAATCTAGTCAAGAAAAGTCCTCTTACCAATCCGGGTTTCCCTTTTGCCGTACACGACGATGGCAAATTCTTCGCCGCTCCCTGCATCCAATTCAATGACAAAAATGCAATTACAAGATTATCAAACTACTATTTAATAAGTACATACAGAAGAAAATTCATACATGTGTCATGACCACATCATTGTAGTAATCCTCCATATATGATGCACCAGAAATATCTTTCCTGTAGAAGATAGAAGAGGATAACAAATGTTAGCTTTTCTTAAAATAGATGAACACAATTCTTCTGGACATCAAATCTTGTTTAGATACAAGGCCTTGTATGAAAGCTTACACATTTATGAAATAACCAGCATCTGAAATGCACTTAACTTTAGTTTCCTCAGGAACAAGAGATCTAAAGTTATCGCAATGCAAAATTGATGTCAACCCACCAGCTGAACTTCCAGACAGAATAGCCTGCATATGAATACTACAAGTTAAAAATGTTTGATTCGGTAAAAAATGGAGGACTATTAATAAGAAAAATTCGTACATTTTCAGCTTTCTTCATTCCTTTCTCCAACAGCTCCTCTATGATAGCAAGAAAAATCCTTGCTCCTCTAAAGTAAAGTTTGGTGGCCTAATCGATTTTGACGAGAAAAATATTATACCAAGAAAACCATACACTATAGTTTCCAAAAATGCCATTAAATAATATCTATGTATCCACTTCAAAAAAGCTCAGTAAAAAATGAGGAAAAGAAATCTTATGAACATATATATTATGATAACTTACAGGATCCACTACTTCTACATCCCCAGTAAATGATGCGCCATCACAGTATCTAACCTTGATCCTATTCCAATTATAGAAATCTGGATATTTAAATGAAATGATATTATTAAAAGACTATGCTAACGAAGATAAAATTTCCTAGAATAAATCAAAATTGAAGTCAATTAAAAGATTAAAGTATACCGGGGTTAAACTGTGTCTCATTGCTCAAGATTCCAGTGAAATGAAGCTGTTTAGCCATGTCCTTGGAGGAACCTTTTGTTGAGTTCTTACGGTCTAGGCAAGTTGGGACATCATGGCACCATCCTCCTCCCTGAACATCGAAGACAAAAACATTTTAGATTCTCCTTAAAAAAAAAAAAAACCAGGTAACATAACTCGTTTACATTTTAATAGGATATTAGCATTATGCGCTTAAAAAAATATTTAAAAGCTTATGATGAGAAGAATAACCTCAATATGAATCAACCAACTGTTTATTCCCGTCCCAGATCCTCTATCAAAATGGTACACCGGTGGAGTCCCATCTAAACAAACTGCATGTACAAATAGCATAAAAGGATAACATTAACCATATTTTTTTCTAGAAATACATAAAAGGATAACATTAACATGGTGGTATTATTATTTTACCAGCTCCTTTTGCTACAGCATTGTGAAGATAAGTCTTATCAACCATCACTGCTTCGTTTCTCGATGAAATCAGCAAATAAAAAAGAATTTGGAGCATCATTCTATATAAATAATACCAACAAAAGACTTAAAAATTACTTCTCAAAAGGAATCACAACAATTTTAAGAGACGGCGTGAAAGTTATACAGTAGATACTATAACTTAGTTTTCCTGAAAACCAGAGAGAAAGAAAGATAAATTGATCTGACTCTGGGAAGGAGAATACATATTTATAATGGCTTTTTTTCAAGGTAGGGAAAGAATTACAAAACGTGAACTGCATAAAGGACATTTTTTTTACAGTGTACATGTGCTTTGCTTTCTAACTAGAATTAAAATTTACATATTGTAATTTCGTAAGCCTGAACAACTATCACATATGTTTTGTTAAAAAAATATAGAAAAGTATCAATGAATGATTTTTAGAGGAGATTAGACTATCCTCTCCTGAGGTTATTTATAATTACTGAAATATCATATGTGTTTTGCGAGCAAAAATGAACACGTTTAAAAGAAAATTTTGATCATGTATACATAAATAGTTAGCATACTTATAAAGTAGCTAGATCAAGTTACGTAAGTCGATCTTGAGAAATACCTTAGCTCCTTTTAATTGATCAAACAAATCCTCGATTCTTAGGAGATAATACTTATTTTTGATGGTCAATCGGTTCAATTCCCATTAGTCGATACACCCTCATGTAACGAGAATATACATTTAGAAAAATGATAATCTTTTCATACTTAGTTAATTGAGTTAGGGTCGTGAAAATTATAATATTTATCACTTACAAATTCACTTTATTATCTTTTAAAATGCAATGCACGGAAGTTGTTATTTTGAAGATAATGTTAGCGTTAAACTTTATTGTTTTATTTATATTTAATATTTTAAGATCGCTCTAATTCTTCTTTATACATTTCGTTCATTTTAAACCTATATAAATGAAGGAGGTATAATGTGGTTTAGCCTAGGAATGGCAAAATGTCTTTGCCCTGTCTTGCATTTTCCCAATGGAACGAGGATTTTCGGTCAGGGCTAAAACTAAATTTAGTAACTCAATTGAAATTTCGTCGAAAGTTCAATGATGTCAAATGAAATTTATTGAATTTAACCGACCAAAATTAGAAAAAGAGATCGAAGGAAAAACTTTAATTAGTTATATTGGACTATCTTGTCTAAAAGTTTAAAATCTTGAAATGAAACGCATTTATTAATTTAAACTTCATTTTCAATAACTATCTACCTTTATGAATGAGTAAAATTCACTCTTTTTTTATTTTTCTTTTAATTAAAGGACTAACACTTGTATTATTTGTGCTACAAGATTTAAATCTAGAGTTTTCGATTTGTTTAAACTAACATATTATTAAACTATCTCATCTGAAATTTTTTTTATCGTTCTAAAATGGAAATGTAAATTTATTAAACTTTTTATCTTCTTAGAGAAACTAATGACAACAAAATTAAACTAGCACAATTTTTTAGATGAAGAGTGGAATGCTTGGATATGACATAAGCTTTATAAACTTAAAAAGTGTCCCAAATAGTGGGATGTAATATTTGTAAACATATTTAACAAAGTTAGTGGCTTACGAGGAGCTGCTAGCTAAAGAAAAAATCTATTATATACCCCAGTTATCATAAATTCAATTTATCATCACCAGTCATATGCATAAAAACTCGTCGCGTATAGAGTAATTAAGTTTTGCATATTTTATGGAAAAAGAATTTAAGAAATAAGATAATTATACAACGTTCATAAAATAAACTCTTCATGGAGTCCGAGTGTAGGCTTAAAAATCGCACCTAGAATTTAATGAACTTTTGCCTAAAAAGAAACAAAGAGCATTAATTAGCTGCGAACACGAGAATAAGAATAATTCATATTTGTTGATGATATTAGCTTATATAAAAATTGAGAATTATCGAATATTTTTTAATTACTAATCAAAATTTTGAATATTTTGTTCAAGAGTTACTGTAAGGTTTCCATAAGAGTTTTTGATATTTATGAAAAAGTAAAAAATATTTAAAAAGAAAGTGAGATTAAATTTTAACTAAATAAAATGTTTTGCAGTCTATTAAAAAAAATTATTATTCGTGTGTTGGTGCAGTACTACTAATTATAATCCTAATAATTTGTTAATGATTGAACCTTCATTAACCAACCGAACATCCCTGAAATTGTAAGAATTATTGGAGATAGGGTGGGAGGTAGTTGTAGGGTACAACCATTTATTGCATATTGCAAAGAATACAGGGACAAGTCAAAAGTTGCACCTTCAATTAATGTCTTATGTCACCAACAAAAAGGGAATTGTACAATTCAATAACTGAGTTTTGCGTGCATCGTAACTTGCGCCTCAGTCTATGACTCCATGCAAAGAGGTGCTTCAGAATCAAATACGATTTTTTTTGCCTCCAACTTTTTTTGAGAAAATGTCATGTCATTTTACATTGATAAAATATTTTTGTCCACTTTATTGATAAAATATCACGTGATATTTCGTCGATGGATTATTTAAAAAATAATCGATTTTTATATCCAATCATCTTCTATCAACATTGTATCTATCAAATAGGTGGACAAAATTACCTGAAAAAATGACTTAAATCTCACGCCTACATTAAGCTAGAGTCTAGTACTTTATTCCTTAAATAACTATCACAAAAACGAGAATGGGTAAAAAATTAATTATTTCATGTACTTTCTTTGCAAAGAAATTAATAATTACTTTTAAGAGTTTTTACTATAACCTCATGTGGATGAGTTACATTATGAATTATCATAAGTTGATAAAGCCCGAGTTACACATTGTTAGACACTAGTCCAAATCAACAATCAATAAAGTAATTATTTTAATTGGTCCAAATCCACATATAAAAATAATTTTTTCCCAAACTTATAAAAATAATCAAGAAATATGTTTTCTTGATTATTAGACACATAAAAAAAAAAATAGAATTTACTAAAATAAAATAAAAAAACACACACACACACAAATTCAGAGGAAATGAAACCAAATATTCAGGCAACTCGAAAAAATCACATTTTCTCTTAAATTATTTGCAGCATTAAATTAATGTAGTCAGGAAATTTTAATGTTATCGTATTTCATTCTACTTTTTTTCCATTTTAGTTGAGTAATTACTGAGTTGTGCCTCATACTGGTTGTATTATTGAAGCTAAAAACCAAATTTGTTGGAACTTTAAAGAAGTTTCATATTTCCAAGCAATCAGTTGCACCATAAATTTGTATGCTTTTATCTTACAATCATGTTAAAAATTCACTTCCACGCAATCGGTTGTACTAGAATTTACTAGAATAGAATGACCGTATTTAATTTATAGAATGGCCATCCAAACGAAGTGCAAGTTTGTAACCGTGTTAAATTTTATCCGACGAGCGTGGGTTTAAAGTTATTGGTTGTGTCACATGTCAGTTTATTCCGAGAGATGGGAATAAAGTGCTGCACATGATGGCTTCTTTTCTTAGGTTTGATAGAGATTTGTTTAGACGAACTAATTGTATTTCACTAATTATTCATTTGTTTGTACAAATGAAATGTGCTGATTTGGTTTACAAAAATGACAATAGATATATGGTTTTTAATATATAAATGTGTTTACCAAATATTAGTTAATTCAAAGTAATTATTTTTTATAGAGAGAAAATGAGTTTAAGATCTTGTTTTATTTGTATTGTTTAAAGAATGAGGATTGGGATTATTTGTGACAGATTTTGCAATAAAATATTGATTTTATACATTTAAAAAAAAAATCACACCGATGCATTTGTGACAAAAGAAAATAAGTTACAATTTTTTAGTATCCAATAACAAGAATTGATATTGCTACTATACGATGAAATGCCATGAATTGATTATCATATGATTTAGAATAGCCGAACATTATATATGATTAGCTTCCTTCCCCTCGACCACTTTTATCATGAAAAGAATTATAGGATTAGCTTGTTGTATTAAAAAGTACTAGTTGTTATGATTATAAGAAGACAACCCATGTTGATCAATTTAATTTAGTGTTTGTTGAGATAATTTAAAAAGTATGAAAAGTTGAAATCAAAATCAAACATTAATTTAACCACATATTTAAGTAAATTTTTAACTTTAATTAACTTTTCAATCCCATAATTTATTTTCTTTTATCAATATTTGTTAGACTTTTATCAAAAACTTTTCCACACAACCCCTTTAAACGATTCTTGGAGCAACTTCGTCACTAGTTTTCGGACAACTTTTTGATGAAATCTTTTTTTTTTATTTTTTTTATTTTTTAAAAGAATTGAACATTTATATTGTTAACCTTACATTCTTAATATTCTGGCCAGGAAGAATTTCATGCTTTATGTGCAATCTTCAACAAGCCTTTGTATTAAATTGAGAAGGGCTTTTGCCTTTTTTGTGCAACCACGCAACTCGACTAAATCACATTCTCTCTTAAATTATGCGTAGCATTAAATTCATGCAGTCAGGAAATTTTATTTTTACATTATTTCAATCTTCTTTTTCCCTTTCAATACATAGTTTATTGTGTCCTATTCTGGTTGTATTATTGAAGCTTAGAAAACAATTTTCTTGGAATTTTAAAGAAGTTAAGATGCATATTTCCAAACAATCATGTGAAAGAATGCACTTCCAAGCAATCACTTGCGCCAAACTTCCATGCTTTATTGTGGGATTCGAACCCCTAGCTTGAATATGGTGCTACCATAATTTTAAAGGGAAAAGCGTGTTCCTTGTATAAACGTTTTATCTAATTGTCATTCATGAAGATGATGACACGTGGTATCATCTTGGCCGTTGGCTGAAAGTTCTAGAAGACTCTTCTTTTTAATTGACAGGACTCTTCATTTCACTGAGATTACTTTTTGCTTCTCTGCTATCTTAGGGTTGAGAAATCTTAGGGTTTTATTCTGCTTCGTGATTCTTTTGTTCAAATCTCTTATTTGAGGCTTGTAATCTTGAGCGTTTACTCTTTGTTTGTGGTATTCTATGTGTATACCCGTGGGAACTAAGGTTCTACTGTGAGTCGTGAGTTAGAGAAGTCTAGTGAAGTTTCTTGGTGATTCTTCATAGATCCTTTGGTGTTCTTGAGAGATAAATAATTTGATTTTATCTATGTACCAATATTAAATGATTTGTAACATTCGTTGCCAATTTGGGTTGTATAGTGCAACCGAGCATAATCCAACTTGTTGGATGCTCAACGGGGGATATAAGCGTTAATAACGGTTGTTGAACCTTCAGAGCTTAGGCCAAAATAATTCTTGTGTTGATTCTTTAATTTTTTAAACTTTTTAATATTTGCAAATTCGTTTATTTCATATCTTGGAAGTAATATTGTGTGATCCTGGTCCTACAGTGGTATCAGAGCCAAGACTGGGGAACTTGATACCTGGATCTTAGAGGAAGGTGGTCGATCTGCTTCAGAACTGCTTCAAAGTAGATTCAAATTTTTTTTCGTGTTTTAAAAAACTCGCTTGGTAAGGTCTTTTAATTTCTGTAAAGTTTTTTTTTTTTTTCGAAAATTAGGGTTTCTTGTTTTTCCCTTGATTTACCATACCCTTGAACCCCCTTGAGACTAATCTTTGTCCAAAGGCTCCTATGAGGCCTTGGAAATCTGAGATAAATCAAGAACGGGTGGGTACTTGGCGGACCTTGAAGGAGAAATTGTTTAAACATAGCTGTTTGACCTCTGTTATTGTGTTTTCATTGAGTTGTTAATCTTTGTGATCCTGTGAGTGCATACTATTTACAAAATCTCGACTGTCATTACGTGAATTATTGTGATTTTGTGTGTTACCAATCTGTGTACTCATTATTGTTCTCCGTGAACTTGTGAAAATTGTTTTCAATCTGTGATCCTTGTTATGTGATAACACGGCTTCTGCAAGATTTGAAGTAAGTTAGTTCGATGGTAAGATTGATTTCAATACGTGGAGTCAAAAAATGAAGGCTATTTTGATGCAAATTAAATCTGCTAGGTCTTTGACTAATAATTGGCCTGCCGATTTACCCCATACTAAAAAAATTGAACTTGATGAAATTGCTTGGAGTATTATTTTCTTATACTTGTCTGAAAATATGATAAGAAGTATTGGTGATACTAAGATTGCCTCTGAATTGTGTATCAAACTGTAAACTAAGCATGTGACCAAGACCACTCCAAATAAATGCTTCTTGCTAAAACAATTTTTTTCTTTGAAAATGGATCCCTCAGTTGATTTGGATGAAAACTTAAATAGATTTACAAAACTTATCCAAGACTTGGTCAACTGTGATGAAAAACTTTCAAAAGATCAGATGGCTATAGTCCAGTTAAACTCCATTAGTGACAACTATAAGGACATCAAAGTTACTCTAGAGTATGGTAGGGAAGACCTTACCACAGACATTATAATAATTGTTTTAAAGAATGAAATTTAGTCTTTGATTTGGCTCTTTGATGTTTTCACAAGGTTTGGCTCATAGCCAATGGAAGGATTGAACTTTGAATATGTTAAAGCATGAATTCTCTCAAGAATGTAATGTGTTCAACCTTTTTTTAGCAGAAAACACGGTGCCAAGAATTTATATGTTGGACAAAACAGGTTGTATGGGATAAGTAAAAATATCGGGAATAGAAATTAAGTTTGGCTGTAAAATAGGTCGCTTGAGCGAGAAGGCAGCTTCACTCGAGTGACAGTGGGGCGAAAGTTGAATGAGGTGGTCTCTGTTCCATCTGCTCGAGCAGTTCTCCGACTAGCAGCTAGCGAAAAATCGCCGTGAATCCTTTTTATTCCAAATATGGAACCCCAAAACCTAAGCTAACCTACTAACTATGAAACTCTACAATTCAGTCCCTAGACTTTTATAAATATTCAAGTTGGTCAATTTGTTCACAGAACGCCAACACAAAATATAAACCTAACAGACACCTTGAATTAAAGTATAATTGTTCAAAAATGATGGTGAAAGCATGTTCATACATAATGTGGAACCTCATACGGCCACTACTTCCATAGTTTTACATTTGGCATTCTATATTTTTTTAAGTTATTTAATTATTTTCTGTTTTTTATTTAAATTAAGAGGAGAGTAGATTAATTATTTTATAGTACTTTAATGAAGAAAATAAGGACATTTTGTGCAACGATGACGATCGATAGGGACATTTTTTTGCAATAGATGTTAACGGTAGGGGCGTTTTTAGCAATTACCCATATTTTATGGAAGCAATCGATGGAATGAGACGGAAAGGACCAACTCCATAAGAAAATGTTGAAATGGGTGTAAGTACCAAATTTGAAACGATATGGATTAACTTTGCACAATGAGTGCAAACGATAGTGACATTTTGTGCAATTATCCTTGCTGCAAGCCATTCACTAGCCTAGCCTAATATATCCCCTTTACCTTAAAAGAGAGGATGCTGATATTACTATTCACCTCGTGACCGGAATTTCACACCTAAACCGTTTCGTTGATTTTACTATTCACCTCGTGGTGTACATTTCACACCTGAACTGGTTCGTTGAATTTTATATTATATTTATTTACAGTTTATGCAAATTGTTATTTCGTCTACTTTACTTCCCTGACTGCAGTTCTGACATATGGATGATTTATTTACTAATTAATTGAATATGTAAGTACATATTATTTATTATACCGAAATTTAGTACATATTTCTTACATATAATCGTTATCACCTAGAATATTTATGAACTTTATTATATTTTCTACTATTATATTTTTTATTTATTACTAAATAATATTGTAAGTGTGTTTACTTTTACCAAATAGTATACCAAATATCATATCATTGTGATTTTTACAAATTTATATACTTTACTCTGAACGAAAAAAAAAAAACTGAATTTGTATTCTTTAATATTTGAGTTACTTAAATTAAGTTTTGATATTAAGAACTCCAAAACAAATTAACCCAAAATAATTCTTCGCCATGCGAGCACGGAAAAAGAAACAGTTACATTTTTTTATCCTATTTTAATACTATTAAATTAATAGAATATTAATTCAATACGTACATATAAAATATTTACTATACGAAATTCTTTACAAATCATCGTAATAATTATTATGTTACCATAAATCCTTTATTTACTAATAATGAATAATGGTATTATTAGTTATATTAACAATAAATTTCACCATAGGTAATATGATAAATTTATTTTACAAGATACTATCAATTTGATAAGTTTAAGTGACATAATAATTATTACGCTGATTTTTAAAGAATTTCGTGTACGAAGTATTTTATATCGAATAGTATCAAGTTGAGCTAAATAAAGAGGAGGAAGAAAAAAAAAAAAAATTCCTCATCTCCCCGTGCGCACACGGGGAGTTTGGAACTCCCCGTGCGCGTACGGGGAATTCACTCTCCCCGTGCACGCGCACAGGGATATCTTTTTTCATATTTTTTTTTAGTTCTTAATTCAAGTAATTGAAATATTAATAAATACAATTTAATTACTATTTATTTGTTTTTCGTAAATTATATAAATTTGTAAAAATTACGATGCTATACTATTTGTTAAAATTAAATACTCTCATAATTTTTTCCGAAAATATATTTGAGAGAAATAAATCCTGATTAGAAAAAAATATATTTCCCAATAGGATAAAATATTGTTTGGAATAATATCATGATTTTTACAAATTCATAAATAGATACGCAGTAATTATTTTTTATTTATTAATATTTGAATTGTTTCAATTAAGTTGATATTAAGAATAAAAAAAAAAAATTCCTTATAAAAATTTAAGGTCAATAGGATATATTCTTTAAAAATAATAATTTCCTTGCGCGATTGTGCACTCACGAGGATCTCGTCTACCCTCGTGCGCGCACGTCGAGAATCGAACGGAAAAAAAAAACTGAATTTGTATTCTTTAATATTTGAGTTACTTGAATTAAGTTTTGATATTAAGAACTCCAAAACAAATTAACCCAAAATAATTCTTCGCCATGCGAGCACGGAAAAAGAAACAGTTACATTTTTTTATCCTATTTTAATACTATTAAATTAATAGAATATTAATTCAATACGTACATATAAAATATTTATTATACGAAATTCTTTACAAATCATCGTAATAATTATTATGTTACCATAAATCCTTTATTTACTAATAATGAATAATGGTATCATTAGTTATATTAACAATAAATTTCATCATAGGTAATATGATAAATTTATTTTACAAAATACTATCAATTTGATAAGTTTAAGTGACATAATAATTATTACGCTGATTTTTAAAGAATTTCGTATACCAAGTATTTTATATCGAACAATATCAAGTTGAGCTAAATAAAGAGGAGAAAAAACAAAAAAATAAAAATTTCCTCATGTCCCCGTGCGCGCACGGGGAGAGTGAACTCCCCGTGCGCACACGGGGTGTTTGGAACTCCCCGTGCGCGTACGGGGAATTCACTCTCCCGTGCACGCGCACGGGGATATCTTTTTTCATATTTTTTTTTTAGTTCTTATAATTCAAGTAATTGAAATATTAATAAATACAATTTAATTACTATTTATTTGTTTTTCGTAAAGTATATAAATTTGTAAAAATTACGATGCTATACTATTTGTTAAAATTAAATACTCTCATAATTTGTTCCGAAAATATATAATTTATTAATAATTTGAGAGAAATAAATCCTGATTAGAAAAAAATATATTTCCCAATAGGATAAAATATTGTTTGGAATAATATCATGATTTTTACAAATTCATAAATAGATACGCAGTAATTATTTTGTATTTATTAATATTTGAATTGTTTCAATTAAGTTGATATTAAGAATAAAAATAAAAATTCCTTATAAAAATGTAAGGTCAATAGGATATATTCTTTAAAAATAATAATTTCCTTGCGCGGTTATGCACTCACGAGGATTTCGTCTACCCTCGTGCGCGCACGTCGAGAATCAGTATCCCTGTGCGTACATGCAAAATTACTCATATATTTTGTCCTCGTAGGTTAAACATTATTATTTAGTACGTGAAACAATAATAATCCGTTCGGCCAATTGAATCAATCAAAATATATTATTTTCGCGTATTGTATTTAAACATAAAAAAAATAACGTTTGATGTCACTCGACATTAGCATATTTCATTTGTTACCATTAAAATCGCATAGCTGACATCTTTTCATAATATTTCATTTCTTCTTTATCCAAACCTTTTGTTTCTGGCCTGTTTATATCTTTATGCAAATTTTTTGTTCGTAGACTCTTCATAGCGGACTACCTACCCTCTTCTTCGTAATAATAAAAAATCAATTAATATACTTATCTGAACAAATATCAATTAGAATGATCTGTCCGACGTACTGTTCATTTGACCTATTCTATTTGTTATACATTATAATACTACATTTCCCTACCTATCTTCTTCATTTTTTTATGTATACTATTCTGTTTATTATTAATTGAATAGCATAAGTAAGTTGAGGTAAGCAAAGAGATATTTTTGTAGTTTAAATATTTTATTTTAATTTATTATATTAAAATTCACCGCCATTCCTCTATCCATGCACATCTACGACATTCTCCTACCTTCTTCGTACTTGATTCTTGTACCGATACATATCTTCTGACGAAGTTTGAATTTCCGGATTGATTATAATTCAACATCTTCAATACGTGCCCATTCCATTTAATGTTTATGCCAATTGGTATGTTCCTCATTCGTCGTTGATTTCATTCACTGTTTGTCTGACCTATTCCATTCACATATTCCATGTTCTGTGAGGAGGTTTGTGCTTTATCCTGGTTCATTTAATGTGTATGCCAAGTGGTACGTTCGTCATTCGTTGTCAATTTAGTTTACCGTTCGGCCGACGTATACCATTTATTGTTGATTCGAATTAGCCGACATTCTGTTAATTATCTATATATATACAGATAAACATATCAGGCAAAAAAATATGACGACCCATTCCAACGCTTCGTTTGAACTTGTGATTTGATTATATATTTCAGGTTGATTCCTTGTTATTTTCCTGTTCGATTTATTTGTATTGTTTACGCTTAAGAATTTCTAATCATTGTTTGACGATTTATATGGGTTGCAGATTAAGTTTTAGAAGCCAATTTTATTCATTTTGAAGAACAAAATTTCCATTTTCCCAGGTATTC
>CM032640.1:24112203-24150553 GCA_019097785.1 Fraxinus excelsior | reverse complement strand
ACCTAATAGTATACCCTCGTTATTTTTACAAATTTATATACTTTACTATAACTAAATAAATATAATTAATTTGTATTTATTTATATTTCAATTGTTTGAATTAAGTTCAGATCAAAAACTTAAAAATAAAAAAAAAATTTGGGAAAAAAATTTTCCATTGCGCGCATGGGGAGGTTGATCCTCGACGTGCGCGCACGAGTAGTTTCAAACTTCCCTTGCATGCACGGGGAGAATGACTCTCTCCGTGCCTGGATGAGGAGTTCGCCCTCCGTGCAAGCACGGGGGAGAATCATACTCCCCGCATAGGAAACTGGGACAATTACCGTTTTTTTTAATCGCAATTTAATATTATTAAATTAATAGAATATTAATTCAATACGTACATTAAAGACTAATTAATTTGTATTTATTAATATTTCTATTGCTTGACATTAAAGACTTAAAAAAAAAAATGGAAAAAAAATTCCCCGGATCTTCCCCGTGCGTGCACGGGGAGAGCCATTCTCTTATAAATCATATTGGAAGAAATTATGAATGTATTAAACTACTTTTTCGATAAGGTATATTTTGTCAAACTGGAAAATATATTGTCTCGTACATAATTATTTAAGAAATCATCTGAGAATTTTAATTTAAATAATAATTCAATTTGAAAAAAATTCAACTAATTTACAATTTGTATAAACCGTGAATAAAAATTTATTGATTAATTAATAAATTCAAATATATATTTAATTGCATAAATTTGAAAATTACACGAGTGTGTTTATTTGAAAACACTATAAAGATTTTTAAAATAATTATAAGAGGGGTGTTGTTTGAAACAATTTGAAGTTAATTAAGAAGACAATTTAAATATTTAAAAACATTCATATAGTAGGATTACTTTCATTTGTATATATTAAAATTAAATACTTAGTATTTAAAGTGTTCAATATTTGAACGATTAGTAAAATAGTATGACGTCTTCTGATATTTTATATATGTTAAACTTTGTAAAGTAGTATTTCCCATATAGAATAGTTGATTGCAAATTATAATTGAGTTCGAACAAGTGCATATTTGTCTGTTGATCCAAATTTTCATACCAAATTATAAAACGTTGTACATACATCATTTTTACATTTGTGAACCAGTAATATCAAAATTAGCGAGGATGCAGGAAGTATTCATCGTAACAGATATCAACGACAAGTTTTCGTCTATACGCGATCATTCTATCTGCAGAAACTGTCTCTATTGGGTACCCCAAAATAAAGCATTCTATGTACTTGAGCAGAAAAATTCCACAATTTGTCCTGCGAAATAAATAATTTTGATATTCAGCTTAATGAAAACAGTAAACGTAAAATTATACGAAATGGAATATTAGAATATTACAGTAATAAATAAATACTTTATATTTTTACCTGTTATGAACAGCAGGGTGATATTGTTTTATATCAACTGCTAGTGGTCTGTCTGGAATTTTCTTCACGTAGCGTCTGTAATTCTGAAACTTTACGCTCATTAGTACACCTCTTGTTAAGTCAATCATCGCGTTTGAATGTGCTCGAATTTGTTCTGGCGTATGAATGTTGTCGCTGCAGTCGTATATTTCAACTTTCCATTCGGGAATGTTTACAAAAAATAGATACCATGTGTTGGTTGGGTAGTAACATGGAATCAATAGGTATTTGCACCTTAGCCACGAACGACCAGCTGTTGGTAAAACACCATTTGTGTACTGCAGGATAGCGGGGAAATTCCCAATATCTCCAATAGTATTTCTGTCCCGAATTTCTAATTGGACCATTATTTGACGAGTACACTCCACTTCATAATTGAAGTCTAAGATTGCATATTCTTTCGAGGCCGGGGAGGATTTGTCATTGACGAGTCGCCGCAACAACGTTAATTCCTGATCAATACTCTAACAAAAAAATAGACATAATTTAAAAATATTATTTATGAAATTTAATGCATTATGAAAAATGAATTTTACTAACCATAGTAGTTATATCTTGCGTCATGTCCAAGATAGATTCGAGGAAATTCCTTTCATGGAGGTTGTTGTTTAGATCTTTCCAAAATGTTCTGCACAACGTAATTTAATGTAAGTGAAAACGTATAAAATTTAAATGATGTTATCGGAGAGGATGAGATACAAATAGATTTATTACCGTGGCTCTTTATTCGCTATCCAATCTGTGACTGTTTTGTATCTTTCTATACAACAGTCTTCCAAATGATTATTTGTTGGTGGTATGGAAAACTGTACCTTTTTTCCTTTGTTTCTTTTTTCCACTGCTTCTGTGGGAATATTCTCCGTCAGTTGAGATGCTGATGCATGTTGTTCAGTAGGGCTCTCACGGACAATAGCATCTTCATGAAGAGAATGTACAAGATGTTCCATGTGTGATTCCCACGTGGATAATTTGTCCAGAAGGTTGAGATTTTGTTCATTAATGTAAGTTCGTACTGAACTTAAATTGGTATCCACGTGGTTTTGCATGGTAGAATGCATGGCATGATTTTCTTCTTGTGACATGTGATGTTGGTTAAATAAATCTCTTTGTTGTTGAAGAATGGTGTCATACCGATGTTCTTGTCTTTGTGATTGTTCGATGATGGTTGTTTCTAAGTGGTTGTATAACTGAGATACATTGGATGTAATGTTTGTTCTCATATCATTGCATAAGTGAGCCACATCTGATATAATATGCTGCCTATGTGTGTCCAACAGTTCTTCCATTTCTTGTCTTGTGATGTAATTAGAACTGATACGAGGAGAGGCTGAAGTAGTTGGAATAGGAGTAGGAGGAGTAGGTGGCGCGGTATCAAATTGATGGACGTGTTGAGGGATATTGTTTGATTGATCGAAGTGTTGAGGGATATTGTGTTAAGGGATATTGTCTGGTTCTCCTGTGATAATTCTGTCAAGTAAATTATTTTCGTGGTCGTCTGGCATTGAAAGAGATATATACCATATTGTTTGTAATTCTTGATTTGTAGGTTGTAATATTGTCTTTGCTAAAATCTGTAAGCATAAAAAATATTTAAATAATGTGTTTGAAATTTTTGCAGTAAAATTTAAATACGCTGTTAGAAGAAATATAATGAATACGTGAAATACCTCTTGAGTAGATAAAAACTGTCTGATTGTATTTTCGGTTAATACTCTTTGTGGCCTCCATCTGTACATTCTTGGTGTTCTTATTACTCGACCCCTAGGTTGTCCAAATTTTCGGCCAATTCGGGGAAATGCTTCGTATATCCAGTACTTATATAAGCAGAAATATATATTAGATATATAAGATTAAAAATCAATAAATAAAATATAAATAAAGTATATAAAAAATTAAAAATAGAAGAGTAATACCTGAAAAGCAAGTGTGTATCCATGCAGTGAATATTTTGATTCAAGTTGTTCATTCTGGTGCATTCTCTGTACTCGTTCCACATGTGATGCTTGTAATGATTTTAGTAAAACATTATATGATTGGCGGCCCCACGGATATGCAAGAAAAGCATCAACATTTTCAACCATGGATAAAGTTTTTTGATCAATATATCTTCGTGTAGGCTTCAAAATGCATTCTACGAGCATCACTAAGCCAAGTTTGAATTTGTCATCTTCGTTTTCACAAAGGTGAAATGCTTCAGATAGTGTTGTCATTTTGATTCTACTCATACCATTAAAATATTCATTCTTAAGTCGATTACCAGAAAAATGAAATTCTAAAGGTATTTCATGACAAGGTAATCCTGTTATGAGGCAGAACTCATGCATACTGAAGCGGGCTAACCGATCATTTAATTTGACCCAAATTTCATTTACTTTACCGCAATGAACAAGGCGCATTATAAACTCATGAACCAATTTACCGCTAAACTGCTGTTCTTCTTCAGATTTATGAAAAATACTACATATGAATGCGTGAAAGTTGCTACCCATTAAATTCGCCTGCTGTTCTGCGTTGATAAGTTCAAAAAAATTTCTAAGATATTGATGATTAGGATATTGAGTTACGCCAGCAGAATACCAGTGATTTGGATGAAGTATGTATTCCAAAGACATCTGTAGATAGAAAAAAAAAGGAAAATATTTTAAATATATGCCTAATAAAATTTTACCAATTTATGGAGTTTATAATTTAATGTTTTCCATTTATTATTTTTGTAGTAAATAAGAGGGAAAAAATTTGGGACAATTTATTGTATTACTTGTAATATGTGATATTGCACTAGTAAAATTATACATGCTTTACAATAAGCAATTTTTCGTTTATACATGCTTTACAATAAGCAATTTTTCGTTTGAAGTGTATTTATAGCAAAAGTTTGGAGTTATATAATTAGTAAGATAACACGTTTTAAATATTTCAATTTGTTGTAATTATATCATAATTTATAATTTATTGCAACAAATTGTTATAAAATATTTCAATTTGTTGTAATTATATCATAATTTATAATTTATTGCAATTACAAATTGTTATAGCATCTTAAAAATACTACAAATGACAGTAAGAATGAACGTATAAGTTACTAAATAAAATTTTACTGTTTTTAAAATTACAGTAAGAATGAACGTATAAGTTCCTAAATAATAACGATAAGGATACAAATGAACGATTTTATTATGAAAATATAAAATTATTGAATATTTATAAGATGAAGATTAACGTACCTTTTTCAAATAGATGGTCGAGAGTTTGAGTATCGGTGGAATTATATTGATGGAGAGAAATTATTGAAAGTAGAAGAGCTAAGTGGATAACTTTTTGTTCTACTTTTGCCTATTATAGAAAGTTAAATTAGTGGTTTGATTTGAATCACGTGTAGAATTAAATAAGTGGTTGGCAATGTTTGGATAGAATTTATTAATAAGTGGGTAGGTGAAGGGTAGGTGGAGAGTAATGATGTTAGTATAAATCCTGAATACAATATATTTAATTTAATTTTGTAATACTTTGAAAGGAATAAATCCTGAATACAATATATTTAATTTTGTAATACGATAGCTAATAATTTGAGAAGAATAAATCCTAAATACAATATGATTTATTGACAAATAAAATAAATAATTTAAGAGACATAAATCAATACAATATTCATAAATAAAATAAAAAATATATGAAAATAGAATCAATTTGACATAATAGTTATCACGATGATTTTTCAAAGAATTTCGTATAACAAATATTTTATATTGAATAGTAGCTAAACAAAGAAAAGGGAAAAAAAATAAATAAATTTGTTGCCTTATCTCCCCGTGCGCGCACGGGGAATTTTTTTTTTAAGTCTTTAATGTGAACCTAATTCAATTGAAATATTAATAAATACAAATTAATTATTGTTTATTTCATTATCGTAAAGTATATAAGTTTGTAAAAATCATGACGGAATACTATTTGGGATCACTTATAATTTATTTCAATATGATTTATTAATAAATAAAAAAAATTAGAAAATACAATCAATTTCATAAGTTTAGGTGTCATAATAATTATTACGATGATTTTTAAAGAATTTTTCGTATAATAAATATTTTATACGTATTGAATTAATTTTCTAACACGTTAGCTAATAATTTGAGAGGAATAAATCCTGAATACAATATATTTAATTTTGTAATACTTTGAGAGGTGCACGATGATTTTTCAAAGAATTTCGTATAACAAATATTTTATATTGAATAGTAGCTTAATAAAGAAGGAAAAAAAAAAAAGGAGGGTGTTGCCTTAACTCCCCGTACGCGCACGGGGAATTTTGTTTTCATTTTTTTTTTAAACTCTTTAAGTTTGTAAAACTCATGACGAAATACTATTTGGGATCACTTATAATTTCTTTCAATATGATTTATTAATACATAAAAAAAAATTAGAAAATACAATCAATTTCATAAGTTTAGGTGCATAATAATTATTACGATGATTTTTAAAGAATTTCGTATAATAAATATTTTATACGTATTGAATTAATTTTCTAACACGTTAGCTAATAATTTGAGAGGAATAAATCCTGAATACAATATATTTAATTTTGTAATACTTTGACTGAATACAATATATTTAATTTTGTAATACGATAGCTAATAATTTGAGAAGAATAAATCCTAAATACAATATGATTTATTAACAAATAAAATAAATAATTTAAGAGACATAAATCAATACAATATTCATAAATAAAATAAAAAATATACGAAAATATAATCAATTTCATAAGTTTAGGTGCACGACTTAAAATAATATACTATGACATAATAATTATGACGATAATTTTTAAAGAATTTCGCATAACAAATATTTTATATTGTATAGTATGAAGTTGAGGTAAATAAAAGAGCAGGAAAAAAAAATTATAATAATTTCTTTATCTCCCCGTGCGCGCACGGGGAGAGTGAATCTCTCCGTGTACGCACGGGGAGTTTGAAACTTGCCGTGCGCGTACGGGAAACTTTAAACTTTCCGTTCGTGCACGAGAAAATTCTTCAGTTAAAATTTTTTTTCTTTGTTTTTTTGTCTTATTACTATTAACTTCATTCAAGCAAGTCAAATATTAATAAATAAAAAATAATTATTGTTTAGTTTTTTAGGTAAAGTATATAAATTTGTAAAAAATATAATTTATTTTAGGAGAGGAAGCTATTAATTTTATTTTCTAATTTCATCAGCAATCTCCTGCTACATGCACGGGGAGTTTGACACTTCCCGTACACGCATGCGCATGGGAAAAATTCTATGTGCTGCCTGCTAAAGTATTTACAAATTGCATTAATATTTGAATTGTTTGAACTAAGTTAATATTTCCAATAAACAATAAAGGAAAAGAAATAAGGGTTGGAATTGTCTTCGTTCCCTTATTTCGTAAGTGGAAGGGGAGAAGAAGAATTATTTATTGTTTTGATATTTGTTTAATAAAAATAGTAATTGAAAATGTAAAGCGGGGAGGTTTGTTCTTCTATTTTTACACGGAGAGTTTAGCTTTGCAACAAAAAAAAAAAGAATATAGTCAATAAGTACACGGTGAAAACAAAGACATTAAAAACTTTATAACAAAGAGGATATAATACCATACAACGACTACGGTCTTCATAATTTTAATATCTACAAAAAGCAAAACGCAAAAAAAGTTTTTTCACCTATTTGCCTCAAAAGTTATACGTTCTTATTTTATGATAAACTTCTGGGGGAAAAATTTGTACACAGACAGATTAGGTGAGGTAGTTTTTGCTGTCTATTGCTTCAAAAGAAAGGTTAACGTCATCTATGTTTTTTTGGAAGTTGGCAAGGTTGATGTGTCGCTAATATGAGAATTTTTCCGAGTCTTCTTTTGGGGGTTTGGATCTGGTTGAGCAGCATCATCTGCTCGGAAGAGAGACCTTTTTGGATTTGATGCAGTTGTTGCGTAAGTATTTCCGATTGCTTCAGTATTTGAGGTTTGCGTCTTTCCTTTGGTATTTGTACGAGGATTTGTTTCATTGATTGTGATTGAAGGTTCATCTTCAACCATTGTTTCTGAAGAGTTGAACGTAAAGATAACTTCAAAATGACATTCCGAAGGATTTTGTCGTTTTTGTGTCGCTTTTAGATAAAATAGTGAATCTGCTTCACTTTCAGTTCTCATAAAAGCATTGATATCTACATCTGGTTCCTACAATACAGTAAATATGTTTGCCTAAGAGATATTGAAGTATATAAAGAAAAGAATATTTAAACACGTTAGAAGTTTCATTTTACCTTTTGAAAATGGGTCATTATCGCGTTCCCAGTAGTTTCTAATAATGTTTCTGCAGCGCTTCCTATGATGCTTGCATTTAATGCTCCAGATTTGTCTTGTAGGTTTACGAAAGCATTTGCTCTGAGCATTAATTTTTCGGAAAGCATATATTATGTAATTTTTTAACTACGTTAGTATTAGATAAAACCAAACATAAATGTTAGATAATGTAAATTACCTTGGGATACCTTTTGCATGCTCATACTTACAAAACTGGCATCTGTGAATTTCTCCAAGGTCTGCGGTTGATAATTTGTTGCAATTGTCGCACGACATATACCAAAATTTTTTATTTTTCGAATCGATCTTCCAATGAGCTCTGACCCAGTAGAATTTTTTCTGTAGGTTTAAGAAATAGTGACATGCACTCATAAAGTATATATAGCTAACATATTTATATTAATTACAGATATATTGGATGACTCGGAAAGTACCTCTGGATGAATTCCTAGTAACTCAGCAATTGGTGTGAATTTGTCGTCGTTAGGAGGTAATATTTTCGGTGGTGTGATAGGAACGGAATATTGATTTTGTGTAAGTTCGTCAAGCCTCTCTTTATTAGTTTCCAACCTGTATCAAGTGATTATATGTTTATGTATAAAAATTATAAATATACTATTTTTTTTGGTAGTTATTTCAATTACCAATCTTTGTAGTGTGCAATAGCTACTATGTCAGGATTGATGAAGAATGTACTGTTCGTTTTGGTTGATAAAGTAATACCTGCGAAAAGAAATACAATAATTAGTTTTTCCGTGCATGTAAATTGACTCAGACAAAAAATAAAAAACTTAAATCAGTATTCATACCACCGAACGAAGAAACCTTAAGATTAGTCACCCATATGACTGGTCTGTTAGCTAGGTTTGCAGTAATAGTAACACATTCTCGTTCCACAAAACTATCCCACAAGGTTAGCATTACTGTTTGGAATTGTTTATCTATCAAAATGATATCCTGCAGAATGGCCTCTGTACCAAAATGAGTTTGGACAGTTCTCTTATGTCTAACATCCACAGCTATTCCTATGACGTTAAACACGTGATTTGAAGTTGAATGATTTATATGCATTTATTTTTCTCAACAATTATATGCGCAAATGGTTATATGAATTTAGTTGCATATCTCATGCATTCAATAGAAGGGAAATATGCTCAACAAGGTAAATCATCGTAGGATCCGATAGCGGATAAGGATATACCTCTATGCCTTACATGGATTTTTAAGTATAAATTCATGCATTCTTGTATATTTGCATTCGTCATAGGGATATAGGCTGGCCGTATATGAGAGTATATTCAACATTACTCGAGAGAGATTGTTAGATAGAATAAGAACATTGATTCTTCAAATTTCAACCGTGTTGTCAATTTGTGAAATTGGGATTAAAAGAGGTCATTGCATGGGGATTCGTGATCCTAGTGCACTTTTTATTCATTGAATTTAACAACTTGTTTTATTGCTTTAGTCCACATTTTAATTTATGAAGTTTGCTTGCAATCATTTTGGTAATTAGTTTAGTCTTAATTTTCATTACAACATAAACGTGATATTTTCTAGATTCAGTTAAGGTCAAGGTAAAAAGAAATTGAACTAAATCAATCCATGTGGGAATGATATCCAGAAATCTGGATTCCACTTTATTACGTGTTATGAACCGTACACATAATTATATAACAACATCTTGAGAGTTAGAGAGTTTAGATTTCAATTGAGAGCATTGAAATCTTGATATTGTAAACACAATTACTAATGATTATAGTGGATTTTTCTCCTCTTGCCGTGTTTTTTCCTATATTAGGTTTTCACGTAAATCTTAGTGTTTATTTTCTTCTTGTTTATTTCATTATCGTCATTATCTTGCGATCCAGAATTCATAACGATTGGTGTTAGAGCAAGATTGATTGTTTCGCATGGCGGCAATGAAATATGATATTCTGCCGTTGGATAGAAACACGAGATTTACCTTATGGCAAGTGAAGATGCGAGCAGTTCTAGCATAGAAGGATTTGGAGGAAGCCTTACTTGGCTTTGATAAGATGCCTGCTACCTGGAGGAAGATGAAAAGCAATGTAGGGATTGGAAAGCCTAATCATAAATTCATCGACATATTTAAAACCAAATTCTTCAGGATGTTCTAAAGGAGAGAAATATCGCTGCGTTGTGGTTGAAGTTAGAGCAACTTTGCATGATAAAGAACTTGACCAACAAGTTACACTTTAAACATCGCTTGTATTTTCACCAAATGTCTGAAGGTGCGTCATTACATGATCACTTAACTATATTTAAAGAAATTGTGGTTGATTTTGAAACATTGAGAGTTAAGTATGACGGGAAGGACTTCGTGTTGATGTTATTGTATTTTCTGCCACCATTATAAGTGACTTTTAGAGATATTATTCTCTATAGTTGGGATACTCTCGTTGTAGAAGAGGTCTATGATGCTTTACTATCTAAGGAAAAGATGAGGCATCTTGTTGGAGGATTTAGGAATCATACCGAAGGCTTGATTGTTTGTGGGAGGAATCAAGATAGAAATCTTGGTAGGAATATGAGGGATGTACTGAAATCTAGATATGTTGAGAAGAAGGGGCATATTAGAGCTAATTGCTATGCCTTGAAAATAGAAATAAAGCTATTGGTGCTACTAAAAGAGGGAAGCAACCTGCTAACACGGAAGAGGCTAATATTATGGAAGATGGAAAAAGTGAGTGAGAGCTTCTTGTGATTTCTGAAATGGATTCCAAACCTTGTGAGGAATGAGTTCTAGACTCAGCTTGTACTTTTCATATATGTCCCAATAGGGACTGGTTTGGTTTTCAACATATGAAAGAGTTTCGAGTGGTGAAGTGATTATGGGAAACAACGCGCCTTGCAAAATTGTCGGAGTTGGTATAGTCATAATCAAAATGTTTGATAGGGCTATTAGGACACTTACAGGTGTAAGGCATGTTCCAAAACTAAAGTGGAATCTCATATTTTGTAGTGCAGTTGACTTAAAGGATTATAGATACATTAGTAAATGTGGAATTTTGAAGGTGAGTCGGGGTGCTCTTGTTGTCATGGAAGGATATAAAAGCTCTACATAGTTGTACATTTTTCATGATTCCACACTAATTAAGGATGCAATAGTTTCTACTTATTCTTTAACATATTATAAAGTTACAAAACTTTGGCATATGAGTGAGAATGGCATGGCGGAGCTGACTAGGAGGGAATTTCTTGATAGGTAGAATACCAGCAAAATAGATTTTTGTGAGCATTGTGTCTTTGGAAAACAAAAAAGAGTCAGATTTATGAAAGAAAGACATAACACAAGGGGAACACTTAAATATATCCATTCAGATATTTGGGAACCGGCCAATGTACCATCAAAAGAAGGCCATTATTACTTGTTGACAATGATTGTGATTTTTTCAGAAAAGTTTGGGTATTCTTTTTGAAGTAGAAGAGTGATGTGTTTGGGACCTTTAGAAGTGGGAAACATTGGTGGAAAAGCAGGCTGAAAAGTAGGTGAAACGTCTGTGCACAAATAATAGGTTGGAGTTTTGTTTAGATGAATTCAATAGCTTCTACAGGGTTAAGGCATCTTGAGACACTTGACAATATTTGAAACTCCTCAAAAAAAAAAAATGGTTTGGCAGAACACATGTCTAGAACTTTGATGGAAAATGTTCATTGTATGCTTTCAGGTTGCCTAAAACTTTTTAGGTTGAAACTGCTACTACAGCTTGTTTTTTGATTAATCGCTCATCCTCATTTGTCATCTATAAAAAAAACTTTAGAAGAGATATGCTCAGGTAAACCTTCTTGCTATTCTGATTTGAAAATTTTTGGATATCCTGTTTTATGCTCATATTGATAATGGGAAGTTGGAGCCTAGGTCAATAAAGTTCATCTTTCTTGGTATAAATCAAGTGTGAAGGGGTATAAATTATGGTGTCTTGAGACAAGAAAGGTGGTCGTTAGTAGGGATGTAGTATTTGATGAACTTGTTATGATTTGTGGCTTACCTTTTAGGGATTTTGATAAAACTAAGGAGCATAATCATTCAACTCAAATGAAGTTGGAAATTAGTTTAGAGGAACAATATGAGGTTGGAGAACAGTCTACTACAGATTAGTCCAGTTCGGGTATGTTAAGCTTTATATTTTTAGTTTTATTGTTCTCAGACGTAAATGCACAAAGAAGTGTTTCCTCGAACAGTAGATATTCATTCAAAGGCGTTTCTCGCTATCATTGAGCTGTAATGGGCTTACAAGGTAGAGCTACGGGCAATGCTTAGGTAATTATCTATAGCTTGAAAATGACAAAATGTATGGTATCGAACTCTAAATAACTAGTCTATGGAAATGTTTGGTGCAATTGATTACTTGAAAACATGCATCTTAACTTCATTCTTTAAAGTTTTTTAAAAAAAATGCTTTCTTAGCTCCCATAATAAATTCAGAATGGGGAAAAATTAAAGATCTACTCAACTAGAAAGGGAAAAAGTAGAATGAAACAAGATAAAAAAAAAATATAGAATTTCTTGATTTAATGAATTTAACAATACACATAATTTAAAATGTAATAAACATTTATGTTTTAACTTTTAAGTGGTAAGTTTAGTGGAGATAAGGCTGATATATTGGTGGAAGTTTGGATGGTAAGTTTAGGCTCAAACACTTTTGCCATGGTGGCATAAAGAAAACTGAGAACAAAATAGAAAGATAAACGGGAAATTATTTCCCTTTTTGTTGCTTTGGCCATGAAACTTATAAAATTTATACAAGCAAGGAACTGTTAATTAGTATTTAAAATAATGAGGTTTGACCAAACTAACACCTAAATGGGGATGCATAGTGTTTATGCGGAATTAAAGATTACGCTCGACCTTATGTGTGAAATTATACAGTTAAAAGAAACGAGTCACTTTTTAATTGTTTCCGGATGATTAAACAAACAGTCCAATTACCTTAAGTTGAATTGTTGTGATTTGTAATAAGAAAGCAATAAATAATACCAATATTGATGACGGAAAAACTCAACTGGGTAAAAACCTCGAGACCAAGCCAATTACCCCACTATAAACGAATCAACATACAGTACTGTCAGACTGGACTAATTCTAGTGCTTTCCGATCTCCTGGATGTAATCACCAAAACTCTCATAGATTGCGTGCTCCTATAGCAACTTTCGGCTTTCTGAATTCATCTATCTCATGTGGATTAATGAGAACTCCTTGTTCTTCTACAATCAGAAACTCCGATCATCTTCTTTGATCTTCAGAACTCTGATAGATGTAGTGGAAGTATGTGTTTTATTTATGTGAGGATGATGTTTTTCAAAGCAATGATCAAAGCAAAATGATGGTTGAACTCTAATAATGATATGGAGGATGCAAAACAATGTTTATCTCAATGTCCAACCTCTATTTTTCATGTGGTGGCTTTCATATACATAGCAAAGAGGATTTGGAAAGTATGGGCTAGATAAAAGCATTGAAGAATATGAATTAGGTTTTTCCTAAAAACACTATCACTCGAGCGAGAGCTTAGCGGATGAGAGCGACAGTGTCTAGCTTGAGCGAAGTCCAGGCAACTAGCGAGCGATGCAGCTTCTATTTTTACCTCTCGAGCAACAGCTAGGCAATAGGCTAGCAAAAATTGCGGTGAGATTACTCCTTTGTTCCATACTCAAACCTTCGGACTTCTAACTTACTACTCGACCTTTTGACTTTTAAAATTTTTTTTTACAACAACAGTTATGTCTAAAGATTGCCAACAACTTCAAATACTAACATACTCTCCCTTTGACATTATGTGACAATACACATATTAGAAATCAAATAGATTTAATCTAATCTACCCAAAACCAGCTAACACGTCTAAATCTTGCCTTTCTTTTGTTCAAACTTGTTTCCTAAAAAGAACAACTCAAATATCAAGTATAAAAGCACGTGAAATATTAACAGGAATAAAAGCATCTTGAGACAATATTCATAAACTCAATCTCATACAAGCTAAATTAAGATGTAATATCAATGTAAACCAATACACCACAACCAAACATTGATGTCACTAAACATCAAAACTTAATCTACCTAAGCAATCAATAAATCATCTCTCCCTAACTACAAACTCTCCAAAAGTAAAATTTAAATAGATCTCATTCTTACCTCCATTCATCTCCCCTTTTTGTCACAAATGATGAAGGAATCAATATAATTTTTTTTTTCTAACATCAATATACAATAACTCAAAATATGAAGTTGATAGCACACATAGGCATAATCAATGATCAGTCAACCTTCCACATACGCACTTCAAGTTAATATGGAGTAAATTATATAAGTCTATTCTTCCCACGATGTTGAACATATTTTCTTTTTCATATTTTTTCAATTTTTTTAAGCTTATCATATACGTTTTACATCTGAAGTGCAAGTCCTTCTTATTAAGCGACTAAGATGATCCATGTAATGAGTTTTAGGCCAATTAACCCAAGTCAGTTGACCATAGGCACCAGGTTATGAGAAACTCCTTAAGCTTAATTACTCGAGTTAAATAGGCTCAGAAAAAGAACATAAGATATTTAGCTTTTTAATTATCGGGGATAAACTTGAACTTAGGTCTAATAAATAAGGTTAATTTATGTTCAAAGTTACCTTACTAAGATGTGACTGTCAACCCAAATCATACACTCATTAGAGTCCCACTAACAATATAATAGTGTATGCAATGCAGATGATACATGAAGACATCTATATTAAGTATTCCATAACAATCTAAACAAACAATGGAAATTATATTACATCTTAACAATTAGACCCATACTTGATCACAACAACAAATTCAAGTATTATATATGCTGTAACATAATTTCCTCCCCCATTTTTTTTTTTCAAATTTCCAATTTTTTATTTTATTTTTTAAAAGAAATCAAACAACTAAAAAAAAACACAATAGCAAAAAAAAAAAAAAAAAAAAAATTTTTTTTGAGATAAATGCACCAAAAGTACCTAATCAGTTTGGTATACAAATACTCTTACCTTTAAGAGTTCCGTGATCAATTTCAAAATTTTTCGGGTCACTTTTTCACCCAAACCTATCTAGGGAAAGACTTATTTTTTAGTCAACTGTGTTATTAATTTGGTCAAATAATTCACCTGATTAGTGAGGAAATCAATTTGACTATCAAAATCTTGATTTATAGCTCTTGTAAAATTCTATATATTTCTATTCAAGAATTTATGACACTTAGACCTTATAAGTCCTAACTCACCACAATCAAAACAAGTAGGGACAAACATAGGTCCATCGTCCTTCATTCTATTTTTTTCAAACCTAGATGTCAACATCTACAACTTGGAGTTTTTAACGGTTTTAGTTCACTCATGTGTGGTTTCTAAAATATCTCAAACTTCTTTGGCTAGCTCACACATTGACAACACCTAAACTCTTATGGAGATACTGCCATAACTAAGGAATGTAAGGCTTTGCTATTCCAGTTACACTCATCTAAGTTCGTTCTAGTCCAATTAGCAATAAGAGTGAGGATAAATTCATCATTAACCGTAGAACTATGTGCAACCCAACCATTTACAAAACTTAGCCACATATGCTCATCCATATATTTTAAAAAAATCTCATTCTAACCTTCCAATAGGCATAATTATTGCCATCAAAATATGGCGGGACAAATAATGAATTACTCATCTAGAAATCTAAGGCTAGGATTCAAATTTAGGCTCTGATACCAATTGAAATGACGAGGTTCGACCTAAATCTACTGTCTAAACATTAATAAATTATTGTCAATGACAGTGAGTCAAAATCTTGTTATTTATTTATAAAAGTTAACATCTCAACCTAATAAAATGTATTCTACTCATTTAAATATTATGAACATGCAGGGTCTTCATATTACAAGTGACTGTGCACTACATTTCAGATTTATTTAACTAAGAAAGTCATTTTAAAATATAAGTAAAGGATAAATCATACGGCAGTGGACGGACACGGCTACACGCTAAGTTAAATTCATGAAGTCTGATTTCTGACGGCTTTCACACAATTGACTTATGACCCCATTTAATTACATATTTTTAACTCAACCTAAGCAATTCATATATGGCTCAACATCCCATGACACTAAAGAAAAATCATACCGTCATCATATCTTTAGAAATCCTGTAAGAGCTCATATCATATCATAACATAACATTTGTACCGGAATGACCATAACATCATATCATAAAACATCATAGCATAACTTTAACTTTCATGAGTATAAAATTCATCAGTATGAAATGAGATAAATCAACTGCACCTCTTTCCTACCTTGTTAAACTTGCTTTACTTTGGAAGAAAACCCACAAAATCACGTTCCTATATTCTTTTATTCTCTGCCTTAGTGTGTTTCCAATGCATGCATAAAGTGTAGAAAAATTGTTGCTTTCCCAAAGATATATCATATCATAAAAAGTGGGATAAGCAAGTTGGAATTCGTGTAGCATATTCAAGCACGTCTCTATCGTGTAAAATATATATCTCTACCAACAATACATGGGACACGTGGCATGGGAAGTCTTTCACCAAAATATAATAATATAGAAAAAAAGAACTACTTCCCATCACTTTCAACCAACACGTGACTACAATAAAAAAAAAAAACCAAACAAAATTGACTATGTCTGCCACATGATTTCAAATAAACCAAAATTCTAAAATAAACATACAAGTCAGACACGTGGCTTCCCATAGCAAATCTCAATTCATAATGTAAGTTAACTAAATTACAAATTAAGGAAATATTTTTCTACCTCGATGGCTTAGGCCTCGCATATCTGAATTAACTTTTTCTTGAGCCTAATGTTCATAATTAATTATGATTTATCCAACGAGCCTAATATTCATATACTTATCATTACTCGGTCAAAATCTAAAATATAACCCAATTAAAATTTGAAATTCGCTATATACCATCTTAGTCCCTAGCTTTTCAAAACAATGAAGGATAACATACAAAATTAAATTATACTCTAAAAAATTTCGGAGTATTACATTTTCTAACCTCCTAACTGTAATCACCAAAGCACTCCTGGATTGCGTACTCCTACAACAACTCCCAACTTTCTGAATTTACCTATCTCATGTGGATTAATGAGAACTCTTTATTCTCCAATGACCAGAAACTCCGGTTACCTTCCTTGATCTTCAGAATTCTGACGGATGTTGTAGAAGTATGTGTTTTGATGTTTGGTTTATATGACGATGATGTTTTTCAAAGGAATGGCAAAGCAAAATGATGGTTGAACTCTAATAATGATATGGAGGATGAAAACAATATTTCTCCCAATGTTCAACCTCTATTTTTCATGTGGTGGTGTTCATATATATGGTAAAGAGGTTTTGGGTAGTATGAACCTAATAAAATCCTTGAAAACGCGAATTAGGTTTCTCCGAAAAACACCATCGCTCGAAGAAGAGCTCTGCGACAGGCGAACAATGGTGTCTTGCTTGAGCAAAGTCCAGGCGACAGGCGGGCAACGCAACTTCTTTTTTTACCGCTTGAATAACAATTGGGCGATAGGCTAGCAAAATTGTGGTGACGTTTACTCTTTTGTTCCATACTCAAACCTTAGAAATTCTAACTTACTACTCAACCTCTTAACTTTTAAAAACTCTTTTACAACAATAGTTTTGTCAAAAGATTGCCTACAACTTCAAATCCTATTAGAATTGAAAAAAAACAAGACATATAGGTGAAAATATTAATCTACATTGCAAGTTGGGAAGGTGAACTACCGAACAATCTTCTAGCCATTGAGGCAACGGTGGACCCAACACCTGGCGAGGGGGTGTGGCCGCACGTGCTAGGTTTCTCCGGAATAATGCACAAGGATGAGGAAGAAGAAGATCGGCGCACGAGGGCAGTGGTGAATCTGGCTATGGCTTCATCTTCCTGTTTTTTCTTTTTCTTTTTCTTTTTTCTTTTTAATTGGGCCTTTGCATTTGGTTGGGTTGAAATTATAATTTAATATAGTTGGGAGGCTTTTCAATTGACTAGGCCCAAAATGATATATATGGTCTAGGCTCATGGTTCCTTAAAATTCAGTATTTCACCATAGGTCAGTTCCATTCATTTTTCCACGAATTTATACGGCTCCATCACTTCTACTGACATTCGCCACTGGTGATGTCTGCACAAGTGTTGGATGACTCTAGTATCAAAAGCCAAAAGGTCATAAACAGGTTGTTAGTGTCGTTGTGACTCTGAATTTGAGCCCGTGAGTTTTCTGACTTCTTTTTTGTTTTTTTGGGTTTTGGTGTTATTTTTTATTTACGAGTTATGATTATCGTTTCCTTAAGAATCATGATTTATGTTCTACAAGTTATTTGGCAATTTGACATTGAAATGAAAATTTGATTTGTGAATCTGTGAATTGTGATTTGTGAATTTGTGATTTGGGATAAATAATTTATGGTGCACTATCGTTGAATTATGAATTTTAATTTATATTTCTCATGTTAACAACTTGTAAAAGTAAATCAATGTAACATTTGTCATAACCTAATTAAAAGAAAGTAGAAAGAGAAATTAAATGAACATAAGGAAGGAAAAAATAATTTTACAATTAAGTACAATATATTGTGTTTTCATCTTACTAGAAAAGTGATAAGTATTTGTGGGATGATAATTTATAATGATTTTCCATGTAAATATTTGCAATGTTCTGATATCAAGAACATTTAGGACATGAAAATTGTAAGAATAATTATATTACAGCTAAAGTGAATGTATATTAGTCCCCTCATAATTGAGAAAATTTTATTTTTATATGCTAGTATAAATATTCCTTTAACACATGAGATAGAGACACACACATAATGGATCCTAGATATTTGAGTTTGTACAGATCAACTTTGAAAGAATGATTTCGAATTGATTAATGCAAATATCAATTATTTGTGGTTTAATTATTAATGCACATACTTAATGGATCATGATCATGATATTGGTTTTCATTTCGAAGGCAAGAGTGATTAAAAAATAATTAATGAATCAACCTAATAAGCTAATGAAATAAATAGCAAAGAATGAGGGAAAAAGATGTTTTCGTTTTGCATTCTTTGATACATTTGCACTGATCTCCATCATATTTTTTATAAATCCTCACGCAATAAAGTGGAGATTTTTTTTTTTTTAAAGATTAGTAAGGCAAGAATTGATTGTTGGCTTTCTCTTGGCAGTTAGAGTTTCAATTAGGACTCCATAAGGTGTTGGAGATATTATACCGATAACATGCATAAATTATATTTTCAAAATGTACCTTTTACTTGCGCAAAATCGAACATAGTTTCTACTTACCAAAATAAAATTCGGGTGAAAATTTGTTATATTATTCTTCTTATAGTCATCCCTCTCTCCCTTTATTTCGTATTTCGTAAACGATCTCGCTATTGCGGCTGTTGACAGTTGACGACGTCGACTTCCCTAGCTGAGTTAATTTCCTAGGTCCGCCGTTGCGTTGTGGGTTGGAAAGGATATAGAAACCGATGCAGTTGAATAAAGAAAATTAAAGAAGTAACTATGTCATTCTTATTGCTATAGCAATTCCTTCAAGGTTTCATTATTATGGGACGTTTAAACTACCTAAAATGTCCAAGTCTTCATATTAAGTAATTATGAAATCACATTAATAACAAAATAAATTAGAATTGCCATACTAATATCATATACTAATCAGAACATAGAATTAATAGAATTGTCTTCTTCAGTTTCACTTTATAAGAACACAAATTTGTAAACATGCATTCAAGAAGTCAATTAATATGACTCTATTACTATAAGTTACAATGTGTGCTAATATCAAACTGAATAAAAACGTAAAAATAAATACTTGCATTTATAAGTTACCTTTACATATATAATTTACATGCACAAAGGGCTTCTTATATATAGTCATCTATTTAGGAACTAAATGCATTATGACAATATATTAATAAACCATAACTAATCTGAAATTGATACATTTTTTCTCCAATTCAGATAAGAGAAACATGCACACACACAGGAGTATTTTGCTTGGGCTGATATTGATGATGGCAATATGTCTAGATTCGGGTTTAGTTATGAGCTCCAACTGCAAAGTAAAGGATTGTATGTCATATTGCGACTATGAAAGCATGGGAGATATGTCAGAATGGGACTATTGCATAAACAAATGTCATGATCATGTGAATCAAATACCTTGTGTTAAGGTTGTACGCGAAAATTTTGGCAATTCACCAATAGAGGCTCCCATAGAAATGTGTGTTTGTGATTGAGGCACCCTTGGAATTGGGACATCCCACTACTTCTAATAGTATGCATATATCAAAAAAGATATGGCTACTGACTTGTCAAAATTTCAATTATTTCTTTATCATACTTCTTATATTTTAAAAAGTATTTTTAGCTGAGTTATCACAATAGAATGTTATATAAGAAATAAAGATATTAAATGATATTTATTATCATAACTCGCAATAGATAGTCATAATAATATTCTCCCTTTAACAGATAAAGTGTATGATTAAGTGAAAAATGAGAGTTTTTGAGGAATATAAATGCATCCAAGTTTCGGATATCATGAAATGCAATAAAAGAAGGTATATTCAAAATATATATAAGTTTGAGGTTTCATACTGCCTTGAAATTTGTGTGCATATTATATATTAAAAATACTTATTGATAATTAATCAAGTTTTTCTCTACACAATCCATAAGTTTTGCTATTTTCATAGTAAAGCGTGGGTAGCTTAAGTCCTGTTAAAGACAAAATCTACTTTCAATATTTAAAAAACATGGCATCCAACGATGTATTCATGCACATAACCATTGGAGAAAGCATTCGTACTTTCACTTCTTTACATTGTTGACATACCAACCCAGAAAGTTTTTTTCAAAAAATATGGCATCCAACGACCTCTATTTTCGTACAATCCAAATAACCAACTGTCATTACGTAAGTCATATGTATCGATCATCACTCTCCAACCTTCCTCAAATTTTTCGACAAATTGTGAATCATAAACCAATACATGTATATTCGAAAAGATCGAAACCTTATCCACATGATATCCAAACTTTTTAGGCAATTTTTTCAAAATGTGCCAAAGACACCATCTATACTTAGTATTCGGAAAAACTATCTCAATTGCATTTTGCATCGCTCTGTCTTGATCGATAATTATTCAATGCAGAGCTTGACCGTACATGCACTTCAACCATATTTTAAACAACCACACAAATGTATACATGTTCTCATTCGATAGCAAACCACAGCCAAGCAATGTTGATTGTCCGTGATAATTCATGCTAACAAAAGGGGCGAAGGGCATATCATACGTATTAGTAAGGTAGGCTGTATCAATTGTCACAACATTCCCAAACTCCTTTTATGCTTGCCTACACCGATTGTTAGCCAATAGACAATTTTTCAAGCGTGAATCATCATCAAAGTCAATACTAAAGTAAAATTTGGAGCAACGGGATTGCATTTCAAAAAAGTAAAACTGTATAGCAGTTGCATCACCCTCACCCAGTCTTAGCCATCTTATTTCTTCGATATATTTTCAACAATCATTTTCAATGCAAGTCATGTTCTCTAGCCACCGACCTCGACAAATGCGGAGTTAAAACTTTTATGTAATGGTATTCCTACTACATCATTCATTTCGAGCTTTCATTTTACGTATGCACTAATATCTCGGTTGCATCGATACAACCTCGACTTAGTAGGACTCGTCTTATGATTATGTTCAAGGTGGACCGAGTTAATCATCCAATAATCATGTATATCTAATGATGCACAGATCCTAACTTTACAACCCATTTGAATTGTTGGTAGCAACTTCAAAGAGGTGCTTGTAGTACCAATTCTTCGTCCATCTCTGCTATATGTCAACATGACAAATCTCAAAACACTGTCATCATCTCTCATCGAACTTCTCTTCCTAACTGGAAAACCTACGGTATAAGCATATCTTACATAAAAATCATACACTTCTTTTTCATCCTTGAACTGCATACTAACTTTAGACACAATGATTCCATCTCCTCCTATTGTTTCATCCTACGCGACATTTAATGTGTCCTCCACATTCTCATTTTCGGATTCGATAGACAAAAAATCTTTCATATTTGGATCATCCTATAAGAGACTAAGGAATTTATTTCAATCCAAAAGGCTGAGTTTAAACTATAGGTTGATGTCAAAGATTGCATTCTATCTAGCTCATTATTTAAATATAACATAAATATTGATTTCCTCAATGTTTTGAAATCAAAATCAAAATCATACAGTGCAACTCGACAACAATTTTGCGCACGTACGGACATAGAAAACAACCCAGTTCATGTTTCATATTAATAGCCTAAAACCAAAATATTTTATTCTGGAAGAGGTTTAGATGCAAACGATAATCTGAGAAGCAGAACTTCTAGACTGGGACTGGATAAAAAAATATGTGCATTTTTAGAAGATTCAATGATCACCGATGTACTCTTCTTACTTCTTGGGTTGAGTTGTTAAATTTAAAATAGAATATATCCAAATCAGCAAAACAAACCACAGGCCACAGGTCCAAATCAGCAAAACAAACTTTAAAATAATCACAGCCATCCATTTCCAAATTGAACTCCACCATACACGTCAAATTGTCAACTGATTTTGTAAAGCAACTTGGTACAAACAACATTTTTGCCAACTTTTTGTTCCTGACATATTAAAGCATTGCACATTAAATCATGACAAAATATTTTGCCCACTTTCTTGAGAAAGTGTCACGTCATGTTACATTGATAAAATATTTTGTCTACAAAATGATACGAGGCATTTTGTCAATAGCTATTTAAATAATAATCGATTTTACGCTCAATCATTTTTTGTCAACATTGCATCTATCAAATAGATGAACAAAGTTATCTAAAAAAAATGACTTAACTCTTACACGTGCATTGTGCTAGAGTCTAGGGCTGGGCAAAATGTCAGAACCGAACCGAACGGGTTTTCTTAAATTAAAAACTCGAACGGGTATCCGAATCGAGAACCGAGGGTTTTGGTTCAGTTCTCGGTTCTAGACCAAGAAACGAAGAACCGAATAAGAATCGGATTTTTTTTTGACAATTGGGCATTTGGGCTTCAAGTATTTTGAATATAACCCAAACCGACAAACATGAAAAAAAAAATCACTAAATATAAAAGGGACAAAGCCCTAGAATTTTCGGTCATCTCTTCTTCAAAATCGACCAACATAAAAAAAATTGCAGAAAAAAAGCCACTAAATATGAAAGGGAAAGAGCCCTAGAATTTTCGGTATTCTCTTCTTCTTCTCTCTCCAGTCCATTCCCGCTGCACAACATGTTTCTCGTCCATGAGCCATTTTCTCTCAACTTGAAGAAATCATTCTCTTTCTAGTTCCCACACTAAGTTGGAGTACTCTCGTATTTATTCTTTTCATATTTAAGAGACGTGAGATTTTACCCTCTTAACGCTGACAGTGCTTTCGTTTTTTTATCGTGTTTACAATGACAAGTTTTCTAAGCATTTCAAGAGCTTTGCACAGAGATTTCCAGCTCTAGTTACTGGATTCTTTTTCTTTATATGGTACTCAAGAAATTGTTAACATTTTAATGGTACATGTCAAGTCAAGCAATCGATGATTACATTACATAGTTGGTAAGTATTTTTAATACTTTAAAATATTACGTTCATTTGTAAAAGTTAAGATTGAACCTGGTCAATATTCACACACAGATTCACTCGGTGAAAGTACTGAGCACGTTGGGATTGCCTCACTTCTCACAATGTTTTCAGAAAATAGGAATGATTTTGGTACTTCTCAAAATGGAGAACATAGTTAGATACTTTTATATGTTACCTTTTGGTGGGTAAGCAGTGGAGCAGAAACTGTTTGAGGGAAGCAGCAAAAAGAATTGTGATCTATATTATTAGTACTAAAGTGTTAGCATTTTATAAAAACTTTCTAATATGTTATGGATTAATTATTCAAGACTCATTGACAAAGTTTTTTAAATGTATTTATATACTGTTATTATAAATGTTAAAAAAATTAATTATAGTAGGAACCGAACGGAACCGAATGGAACCGAACCGAACCGAATCCGAACAGTTCCAGAATTATATCTGGAACCGACGGTTCAATTTACTAAATACCCGAAAATTTCTGGAACTGAAAAAATCGAACCAAATCGACCCGACCCACGCCCTCCCCTACTAGAGTCTAGTACTTTATTACTTAAATAATCGTACAACAAATCACAAAAAAAACGACCCATAAAAATGAAACTGAGTAAAAAATAAATTATCTTACATTTTTTTTGCAAAAACTTAATAATAATTACTTTTAAGAGTTTTACTATAACCTCATGTAGATGAGTTAAAATATGAATTAGCTGAAGTTGATAAAGCCTAAGTTACACATTGTTAGACACTATTCCAAATCAACAATCAATAAAGTAATTATTTTAATTGGTCTTCGAAAAAAAATTCCCCACATATGCTGATTTGGTTTACAAAACCGACAATAGATAAATGGCTTTTATTCATAAAAAATGAAAAGTCAAATTATGTTTATAAGTACCAAATGAAAAGTTTTGTAATCTCCTAAACAATATAAAAGAGCCACTTTTTCCAGACACGTGTCACAATTTTCTATAGTTAACCATTACAGTATCGTTTCAGATTTTTCCATTTATTTTCATTTGCCCCTTTTTATTTCATTCCCCCAAATCCTCAATTTTTCTTCTCAAAATTCGGCAATCAAACCGTCAAATCGAAACAGGCCCTCGAAATCTTTGAGCTTCCCCTTCACTTTTCCTCCAGCTATCTTGGAGATTTGAGTTCTCGAAATCGTAACAAATACAACCATCGAGAAATCGCAGGAAAAATAGCAACAATGGAGATGCCAGAAGTAGAAGAAGAATAAGGCATTAGAAATCTCAACCAGTGGTTGAGATGACAGCGACATTGTTGCCAATGATGGAGGTTTTTTTTACTGTACTATGTGTATGTGCATGTCTGTGTGTGTGTGTGTGTAGGAGCTTCGTAATGCAGTGCCTAGGTAAATTTGAATTCGTAGTTTCAGACTTTTGAGCTTTTAGTATATTTTTACAGATTGATTTATGATTTACAGATGAAGTATTTTGATTTGTGAATTGCTATGAATGAATAATGAAATTAATGATGAATTTTTAAGGAGTTGTTGGGAATTCAATGAATTTGTATAAAAACCGTGGGTTTGGGTTGGTTTTGACTCAACATGTTTAAAAATAAAAATAAAAAATACCGTGTCTCCGTGTGGCACAAAGACATTTTTTCTATACATTGAGATACGTAATTTATATTCTTTTATTAGCCTAAAATTATCCCGAAATGAGAGAAAAATGAAATAAGATGGGTAAATTCAAAATTGGTGTCTACACTTTATTTTCTCTCTTTTTTTTTTATATAATCAAATTAGATTATAACTGTAAATTTGTTGCAATGTGCTAATTGATAACTATATTATAATGAGATGTATGGAAAAAAAAAAATTCTATATTTCATCTACAATATAAAAGGGGCAAAACACTTTGTACCACGTGTAGCGATTTCCAGAATTATTAATTATTACTCAATTACTTTGTATTGTTTTCTTTGTTTTTGTCAAATACTGAATTTCATTTATCTTTTTACCACTAGAGGTGCTCCCCCTCCACCCCCGCCTAAGGCGTTGCCCCTGGACCCCACAAGGGGGCACTGTCTTCTTGACCCCTGCTACCTGACCAATCAGGTTGATCACCGTCGAGAGCGTTGCCCCCGGACCCTACGAGAGGCGTTGTCCCCTCGACCCCGTGACCTAACTAGTCTAGTCGATCATCGTTTGGAGCGTTGCTCCGAACCCCATAAGAGCGCTGCCCCCCGCTGCACTTTAATGTCATTGTACTAATATCATCCTTCTTATTAACATATTGATTGTTGAGCAGATATTCATCTGTTTTGATTTATATTCGTTATTTATGATGAATAATTTTCCCTTTTGTTTTTAACTTTTATTTGTGTATTTATCATTGAAACTTTCAAGTTTTCTATTGAAGAAGTTTTGCTAAATAAGATTTAATTAGTGATGTCTCCAAAAATAATCAAAAATCTGTCAACACTATTACGTAGCCAACTATACTACGACACATGTCTTGCACGTGCGTCTCACTAGTATTAACAAAAGATTCTACAAGGGAATGTGATTAAAATGCCCATACTTCTCAATACTGCATTTGATCGTGTTGTTGAGAATTCAAATTTCAGAAAAACTAATTTAATAAAAAAATGCAAAACGGTACAATGATGAAGGGACCATAATTCAAGGCCAATATTTTATTTTATTTTCATAGGTTTCAGTCAGTTATGCAATACGTAGTTGTAAAATACTTATATCTCTTGAAATATTAACAATGATAATTTATCTCCTAACTGAGTTTGATAGTAATACTATTCTTTAACAAGTATATTGTGACGTGCGGCAAAATAGAGATTATTCTACAGGCTGATTTTTGTAGATAATTAACAGGGAAGAATACAAGAGAAAACGCCAATTCTTTATTATTATCCAATATGCGAAAAGAATCCACAAGCCAGGTTATATAGCTAATAAAATCATAATTATTAGAATTTTACCAAAAATAGCAAAATCTCAATATTCATACTAAAAGGAAGTACACAATAAAAAAAGTAATATCCCAAAAATCTATGTTAAGAAGGCAAGAGAAAAATTACCAAAAAATAAAAAAAAATAACTAAAATTGGGAAGGAAAAACAACGGATTTTGCCCTCGAAACGGATGTGCAGCGAGCTTCGCTCGGTGACAATGACGTGCATGCCGAAAAACTTTCCAAATTGAGGTCATGAGCCCAATTCTGATGACTGAAGTTAAAATTATGGCCAAAATACCAAAATGTGTCTAAAAAGGACCCGAATTAGGAAAAATCGTCGATTACTTGCCATTTTTACTCAGATTCACCAACTCATGGTATCTCAGTGTCATCAACGAACTATCTGACAATTCGCCTTCGTATGACTCGATCCTCGTGCATCATATTGTCATCCGATTTTCTCGATAAAGAATGGCTTGTGAATATTACATATAATGATGCAATGCTGTTCCATTTAATATATATGTCAAATGTGTTTACCAAATATTAGTTCCTTCGAAGTAATTATTTTTTTATAGAGATAGAAAATGAATTTTAAATCTTGTTTATTTGTATTGTTTAAAGAATGAGGATTGGATTATTTGTGCCACATTTTGCAATAAAATATTGATTTTTATACATTTAAAAAAAAAAAATCACACTGATGCAATTGTGATAAAAGATAAAAAAAAAAAGTTACATTTTATAGTATCCAATAACAAGAATTGATATTGCTACTGTACAATGACATGCCATGAATTGATTATCATATGATTTAGATTAGTCGAACATTGAATATGATTAGCTTCCTTCCCCTCGACCACTTTTATCAAGAAAAGAATTATAGGACTAGCTTGCTGTAGTAAAAAGTACTAGTTTTTATGAATATTATAAGAAGACAACCCTTGTGGAGCGATTTAATTTAATGTTTGTTGAGATAATTTAAAAAGTTGTTGAAAAGTTGAAGTCAAAATCAAACATTAATTTAACCACATATTTAATTAAATTTTTAACTTTAATTAATTTTTCAAACACATAATTCATTTTCTTTTATCAATATCTGTTAGACTTTTATCAAAAGTTTTTCTAAACAATGCCTTCATAGGATTCTTGGAGCAACGTCGGTACTAATTTTCGTACAACTTTTTGATGAATTCTATTTTTAAAAAATTGAACATTTATATTCTTAACCTTCCATTACATTGTTAATATTGATCTCCCTAGGAAGAATTTTATGCTTTATGTGCGGTCTTCAACAAGCCTTTGTATTAAATTGAGAAGGGCTTTTGCCTTTTTCGTGCCTTCAAATTCGTGCAGCATTAAATTCATGCAGTTAGGAAATTTTGTTTTTACATTATTCCATTCTTTTTCCCTCTAGTTCACTACATTGTTTATTGTGTCCTATTCTGAATGTATTATTGAGACTAGAATCGTGTTATTTGTACAATCAAATGGTTGACAAATATGTTGACAAACACTCACAACGAGGGGTCACACACATGTGAGAGGTTGTCAACCTCTTATGTGCAAATGGAATTACCCATTGAAGCTAAGAAATCAATTTTCTTGAAACTTTAAAGAAGTTAAGATGCATATTTCTAAACAATCAATTGCATCAAAACTTTCCATGCTTTATTGTAAAATCATGTGAAAAAATGCATTTCCAAGCAATCAGTTGCGCCATAAATTTCCATGCTTTTATCGTACATGAACATGTTATTGAGAAGTGTGAATAATCTAATAAAAGAATGCAAACAGGGTACAATGATGAAGGGACACGAATTCAAAGCCACTTCAATTCAATTTCTTTCTTAATTGCACAGGTTTTAGTACTTTATGCAATATGGAGTTGTACATTATTTTTTCAAAGGATAATCAATAATTATTTTTTGTATAGTATTGACATACCAGGGCTACCTTTTACAGAAAATATATTAATTCTCGGACTATAAGAGGTGGAATACTGCTAATTATAACTTTCGATCTATGAGATTGTTCGTCTTGTCCTAATCTTCGAACTTCCCACAATCCACTTGTAAAGAAGCTATTTAGCAAAAACACAAATTATAAGTTGTTGAAAAGTTGAAGTAAAAGTCAATTATTAATTTAATTACATATGTAATAGAATTGTTAACTTTAATTAACTTATCACACAATTCATTAGCTTTTATAAATACCTGTTAGATTTTTATCAAAATCTTTCCCAAACAACCCCTTAATAAGATTCTTGGATCAACATCGTTACTATTTTTTGTGCAACTTCGTGAAGAGTTTTTTTTTTTTTTAAAGAATTGAGCATTTATTGTGTGGTCTTCAACAAGCCCTTGTATTAAGTTGAACATGGCTTTTGCCTTTGTCTTGCAACTATCCAACTTAGAGCACATATCTCGTACACCCAAATAAATTGCTCTCTCTCTCTCTCTCTCTCTCTCCCCCTCTCTCTCCCCCTCTCTCTCTCTCTCTCTCTCTCTCATCAAAGAAATCTAATGATAATAAATTTAACTCTTTTCTTTTAATCAAAACTAACTTATGTTTAGTCAAAATAATATATTCAAAACAATGTCAACTCACATTTATCAATATCGCGCGGAAAATAAGGTCCACTTGTGTTGATTTTTTCTTTCATGATTTGATTATGCACAAATTTATCTTTCATCCATAATATTACTAAATGGGAATATCCTATAGCCAAGCCATGTACTAAACCAACCTAATATATAACTATTAAAAGTCAACTGTTGGTGGAATTCCTCTAAATTGAAAATTGAAATTTAATAAGTTCCCAAAATATATTAAATAATTAAATCATCGTTGTGCACGTACCCTCACACATGACACAAGAATTCTCAATTAGAATTTCTATTAAGAAACAAAATTTAAGAAAAATATTTAAAAATTTAAATTACAGAATTTTATAGTGCAGGTATAAAACTTAACAGGTAAGCTTTGATGTGCTCTCTAGTGGAAAACCTATTAAGCTACCCAACTCATTTATGCACATAGTTCTCAAAATGCTCCAAAATATTACCCTCGGAATTTTAAAATACACCAATGTGGATATTACACTGCATGTTGATAAGTGCATTTTATATACTTTTTCAGACTTTAAAATATTGATATTTCTCTGTTCATTTGATAAATTATAACCTGATTTATCATATATTTCGTTTATTAAGTGAAACTTGATTATTTGACATGGAATTGAAAAAAGTGAAACGCACACAAATGAAAAGCTGGAACATTTACGTGCAAATAAGCCACAATTCACATTTAGGCATGCGAGTGGGACCTTACATTTCAATTATTGAGAGTCATTTGGTTCTTCAAAATGCGAGCGACCTACATGCCCGCCCGTGCGAAGGCCAACTGCAAGTGTTCCGGGCCAATTTTTCTATTTTGATTCAAACTCCATTTAGAAACCGATTTTTGCACAGTTTTTGACGTATTTTGAACTCCATAAATATTGAACGTGGAATGCCATTAAGAGAAACCTCTCCTATATATATCTCATCAATTTATCACATCGAAGAGAAGCCAAAATCATCAATCTTTTGCGCAAATCACAAGGCAATTGCAAGAGTCAGTTCATGGACAATCAAAGCTTGGTTTTTGGGCAACAAAGGGAAGTTGCAACTGCAATTTATCAAGAAATCGTTGAAGAGATTCATCATCTTCTTCTTCAATTAATAAAGATTTGGGTGATGTTATTTAAATTAATGATGATTTCTTGTAAATTTGTAATATTTAGCTAATTTTCCAATTACTAAGACCCTTAATAAATTCAATAATTTGATGCCTAGTATATGTCTACTCTTGGATGATTATTATAGAATTTAATGACTTTTCAATTACTTGATCACTGATCAAATTGATTGTGAATCTTATTGATTTCAAGAAAAACAGTAGGATAGAGAGCACTTTATAACCATTATTGTGAAATTTGACAGGGGACAGTGATGTACAACTATGTTTTGCATGATTTTCTATAGATATTATGGAGTTTCTAATACATGCTTTTTTGCTCGTATCTTTTGTATAGATGTAGAAATGTCACATAAGAAGATATATTTAATTGACATGAGATGCTTTTAATTTACTTAGGAATGTTGATCAACAAGAATGTGCACGTATTGTTATATTATTATTTGCATAGAAACGGATTAACAAAAGGGATTCAAGGTCTTAGTAATATCATATAGAAATTTACAGAAGCTTTATAATTTGCTCATTAGAATTGTTAGTTTAATTAGTTAATTAGTATAAACTCTTCAAGTAAAATTGGTTATTCGATTGGAATTAGAATTAATTGATCCTACATTGAATACATAGTCCTCATGGGAACAATGTCATATTTATGGATTTCTTATTTGTTCTTGATGCTATACACTTGCGAAAAGTCAAATGGATCAAGTTTGCGCATTTGTTGGGGACTATAGCAGTTTTATTTATTTTAGCTTTAATCTGAATTTCAATTTCTTGATTAGTTTAATTTTCACATTAGAAAAAAATTATAGTTCTTTATCTTCATATTCATAGAGTCCTGCATGGAAAATTTGATACACGGTGATCTTTCTAAATTTGATCCAAAAATTGAACAACCATTCACGTCAAAAAACTAATAAATAAAAGCGTACATAAAAAGCAAGCAGAATCAATAGCATAAAATATAAAAAATCAGGTGGCCATTGAGTTGAATGTAAATATAGCACTTCTAGTTGTAGTTGCGGGTGAGAAAAATAAGAGATTGATAGAAAGCAGATTCAGCATAGCTTATACAACATTTGGGCAGGCTAATTTTCACTTGAGGGCGGGCGTAATAAACATGTTCCAAAATGCATTGCAGTTTTTTAGGAGATCCTATGAAAATCCAAATGCTCATATCTTGAGGTTTCAGGACATGTGTACAACAATTGAATACCTAGAAGTGTACAGTGATGCAATTCGGCTGAGACTATTTCTTTACACTTTGAGAGATTCAGCTAAAGAATGGTTGAATGCATTCCCACCTCATAGCATCTATAACTTGGAATAGTTTTAGTAAAAAATTCATGAGTAAATATTTCCTATCAAACAAGATTGCCAAGTTGAGGATGAGATCACTACATTCTCCCAATGTGATTCAAAATGTTATTCAGAGGTTCAGGAAAAGGTAAAAAGGGCTACTCCGTCAATGTTTACAACAAGCTTTGAAAAAATGGCTTGAAGTGTAGTACTTCTACATTGGGCTAAATCCACTAAGGATAATGTTGACTTGCTTGTGATGGGTCAATTACAAGACGAACAACTGAACAAGTCTATCAAATCATTGAGAACCTAGCATTTACTAGTGCACTTTGGCCATCAAAGAGATCGAATGGAAGGAAAGTTACAGGAATACATGAAATTGACATAGTGACAGCAATTTCAACACAGCAAGTAGCACTAGCTAAAAAGCAGATAGTTGGGCAACCAATAAAACAATGAATAAAGTTCAAGTAGCTAGGCCGAGATGATGCCATTGTAGTAGAAATCACGAGGGTGTAGATTGCAATGTAGATGGCCCATTTGTTAAATCAACTGAAGAGGTAAACTACATGCAAAATTACCTGAGGCATCAAAATAATCCACACTTCATACATACAATCCTTGGAGGAGAAGTAATCCCAATATCTCTTGGAACAATAACTGAAGGTGTACCATGTCAAAACGCATCACTAGGTCTCCGAAAGCAGAAAACAAGTCCACATGGAAAGAAGCATTTATTAAAATGGTTGAAGCATCAACTAACTTCATACAAAGGTCTGACAAGACTTTACAGATACATGGGGATGCTACCATGATTCGATCTAAAATGGTTGAACCATTTAATGCATCACTACTAATCTTGGGTCGATCTTTCATATCAACAAGTCGATTTATCATGGACTTTAAAGCACACGAACTAACTTTAGGGTGTATGATGAGTAAGAGAAGTACAAAGTCTATACTGCTGTCGAGAAACCATCCTATGAAAAGAATAGTTGAAAGGTTAAGGAGGAAGAAGTAAAAGAGCATTTGAGTGCCAAGATAAAAAAGGAGTCGGTGGAATAATTGAAAACCTCAAGGATGAAAAATGAGATCTTCAAGTGTGAAGAATCAAAAAAAGGGTTGGAAATGCTAAACATTTTGATCAAAGCTTTTCCTATGAAGTCCACTTTGAACCACCATGATTAACTCCTCAGCAAAGTTTAGCTAAAGACTTTAAGTTAAACACTCATTAAGAGACAATCCAATTTCTAACCCTTTTATTTATTAGGTTTTATGTATTTTAATGTGTGCTTGTTAAGTTAAGTAGGCATCAGGCAATCATTAATATATTTAGAAATATATGTTGATTTATAAATTGTGGATAAGTTTTTTTCTTAGATTAATTGATTCTTATTCATGTAAAATTTGATACTATTTACACACATGAATTAAGTTTAGTATTATAAAGTGATGAGTTGATTCATGTGTTTGATGGATTGAGATATTCAAATTTAGATGCTAAACCAATAAAAATACTATTAGTATACTATAAAATCCATAGACCAAATCTACGATAGGGTGATTGAATTGTTGTAGAAAGATATTGATATGAATGAGGATTTCATGTGCGTAAATTTTGGTGTGAATTATCTAAAGCTTACAAGATAAAATTTAGATTAAAATCTTAAGTTAGAAGTCGATTTTGGATTGTAAGTGTTTATTAAGGATTATTGCACAAATCATTATATAAAAGACAAAAAAAAAGGAGTTATCTCGTTGTGAAACGTCTCTTCATATCTTAGATGACTTGAATGATTAATTCTGCAAAAGTATTTAAAATTTGGTGCCCTAAGCTCGTTACAAGTGCCATTTAGAAAGTTTAATTGAGATAAGTCCGCACATAAGATAAGTGAAAAAAAAAAAAGTAAATGCATGAAAGGAAGACACATGCCTTGATTAAACCCCAAACATTTATTTGAGAATACAATTTTTGTTAAAAAAGTAGAATAAAAGAATATAGTTTTTAGAGTATGTCTAGCATTGCATGTGTTCTTTTTACGAAATAAGAGCATTAATTATAATATTAGTAAAATAAGGTTGGGAATACAAACCTCCTTGCGGAGTTCAAATCACGCTAAAATTTAGCAAAAATAAAAAAATGTGGGTAGGATAATAGCACTATCTATTAGGCTAGGCTCGTACATGGCTTGCAGTTAGGATAATAGCACAAAATGTCACTATCGTTTGCACTCATTGTGCAAATCTAATCCTTATCGTTTCAAATTTGGCACTTACACCCCAATTTGAACATTTTCTTGTGGAGTTGGTCCTTTCCGTTTCATTCTATCGATTGCTTCCATCAAATATGGGTAATTGCTGAAAACGCCCCTATCGTTTACTGCTATTGCAAAAAAAAAAAAAAAAAAGTCCCTATTGATCATCATCATTGAACAAAATGTCCTTATTTTCTCCATTAAAGTATTGTAAAATAATTAATCTACTATTCTCTTTAAATAAACAAACATAAAAAAATTAAATAACATAAAAAAATATGGATAATAACAAGTATACTTTAATTCAAGGTGTCTAATAGCAAGAAAATTATATTTCACAATGAAAAAGAGTCACTAAAAATCAATCACCAACACCAAACAAGCTTATGGGTTACTTGATTTAAACACGAAAATTTTATTGATTCAATTAAAATTCTGATATAAGTATATGAGCACCAATATTTTAACTTTCAACATAGTCGAAATTTGTAGCTGTAGAATTTAGAAGTTATGTGCATATATATAGTTTGCTAAATAAATTTATCTTTTGCTTTATATTGTTAGGTTTGCTTTCAAAATTTCTCATGAGCTTCAGAAATGAAATCCATATTGTCCTTATATTTATGTATTCATTAACTGAATTATTTATTTATAGCAAGAAACTCTAATAATTAAAATTGTAAAACATATCTTGAGTAATGTTCTAACACACAATTCGGATATGTCACTATTTAAACTCCATAATTCTATGGCGAGTTAAGATAAATAAATATTATTTAATATATAACTTTAAGCTGCGATTACTCAGCAAAAAAAAAAAAAAAAAATACATTTTTAAATATAAGAATTATGATAAAGAAATATTAGAAATTTTGACAGCTCAATAGCCTTGTCTTTTTTGATATATGTTTCACTTCCAAGAGTGCCTCAATCACAAACACACATTTCTATTGGAGCCTGAAATGGTCTATGATCAAAACGGTCAGGAACGCGGTTAACACAAGGTACATTATGTATATGACATTCGTTTATGCAATAGTCCCATTTTGAGCTATCGCCCATGCTTTCATAGTCGCAAAATGACATACAATCCTGTACTTTGCAGTTGGAGTCCATTGCTAAACCCGAATCTAGACATATTGACATCATCAATATCAGCCCAAGCAAAATATTCCTTTGTGTATGCATTTGAAGCAAAATTTTCTCAACTTTAAGATTATTTATGGATTATTATATGCTCCTAATGCATTTAGATCTTAAATAGATGACTATATATAAGAAGCCATTTGTGCATGTAAATCATATATGTAAAGGTAACTTATAAATGCATGTATTTATTTTTTCCGTTTTAATTTAGTTTGATATCAGCACATTGTAACTTAAAGTAATAGAGTCGTATTAATTGACTTCTTGAATGCATGCTTCCAAATTTGTCATTGTATGAAGTGAAACTGAAGAAGACAATTCTACGTTCTTATTAGTATACTAGGTGCAAGCAACGTGCAATGCACGTTTGCTTAGTTTATATTTAATAGTTTTGTTTAAGAATTAATTTGTTATTAATAAAAATGTAAATTTTTTGGTTAATTAAATAATTAATGATGTAATGTTTATGTAACTGATTAATAATTAAATAAAGTGTTTCTCTCTGTCATCTCCAACACAAAATCACAAAAAGAAAACTCAAGGTATGTTAAGGGATAAGAAGATGAGTTTACCTAAACTCCGTTTGATTCTCATTAATGTAGAATGAGGATGAAAAATATAGTCGTTATTGGACCCCACACAAGAGATAGAAATTCAAAATTGATAGATTGATGTGATAGATAATAGTCATATTTTTCATTTTTTATGGATTTTTAATGAGAAACAAACGGAGGTTTAAACTTTTTGCATGACTTAAGTCTTTACTTTTTTTTAAATAATAATGCAATTCATTTTATCGCTAAAGTGTGATATGTATTAGGATAATATATGTATATCATGTGTTAGACTTAGTATTGGTAAGTGACGGGTAAATTTTCGAGGACGAAAATATTTTAAGTGGGTAAGAATGTAATACCCCGAAAATTTTCATAAAATATAATTCAGTTTTTATATATTATATTTTAATATTTTGAAAGTTAGAGACTAAATGATACATTTATCAAATTATATTTTATTTGTGTCAAATGTTTAGATCTTAATGGAGTTATCGTAAATATATGAATATTGGTCTCGTTGGATAAATCGTAATTAGATACATAAATCAGATTCGAGAAAAAATCGATTCGAATAAGTTAACTCCAAGATATTTTAGTTTGAAAGAATTATCAAAAGCTAATTTATTATTATTATTATTTAATTATAATTTTGAAAGTAAGGGGTGGTGAAAAAAGATTTTTCGTTAAAACAAGATATTCCGTTAGTTTTTCCGTTAAATCAAGAAATTCCATTAGTTTTTCCGTTAAACCAACATATTCCGTTTGATAGCCACTTTTTATATATAGAAAGATGTTATTATATGTTAATTCAAATTTATTTTGTAATTAATGTGATTCCATAATTACTTAAAATGATGATTTATATGCAGGCCCATAATAATTACACTAGACTTGCAAGTCAAAAATAAATAAGAGCTCGCATGTCCAAAGTACAATAATAAAACTAATGATTTAATATATTCACAAGGTCGAATCCATAATCATCCACTAATTAATCATTCATCATATAAATGATTTCCTATATATAATATCAAATATTATATGCAAATATATGTCAAGTTTCTTGATGTCTTCTAAACTAAATTAGACAAGCGGATCGAAACAGTTAAATAATTAATTAATCAATGATTTAATTAACGCTTTATTTAATTAAAATCAAATTTCAATTAAATATCAAATTAAAGTCCACTCTAATACCAAATGTTAAGGCAATTGAATTTAATTAAAATCAAATTTTAATTAAATATCAAATTAGAATCCAACTCTAATTCCAAGATATTATGGCGAACTTATTTAATTAAAATCAAATTTTAATTAAATATCAAATAACTGTAGAAATCTAGTTCTAAATTATATTAGGGTGAGATAATTTAATTAAAGTCAAATTATAATTAAAACCAAATTAGAGTACAACTCTAATTAAAATTGATTAATATTTTAATTTAGGATAAATGATAAAACTTCTAAATAAAATAAAATAAAATTTAATTTATGGTCAAAATCAAATTTTGACGATAGTATAAAAGTCACCAATTTTAGATAAATTTTTATTTTGAGTCAAAATTGAAAAGATAGGTCAAACCCTTTTGAAAATCAAAGTTAAAATCCTTTTCAAAATTGCATTCGACCCAATTAAATTTAACAATCAGACCCTTAAAATTTCAATAATTGTAGAACAAGTCCTCTTTCAAAAATTGCAAAATGACAACTTATTCAAAATTGTAGGCGAGTGCCTGCAATTTCATAAATTGTATAATAGACCTCCCACCCCCAAACCTCCCTTGAAAAAAAAAAAAAAAAAATTGTTTAGGCGATGCCTCATCTAACTTCACTGCAATGGTAAATTACTAAAGTAGCATGTTAGATGTAGCATATGGTGATTCTGCGTGGCAGCTTCAACGCTACTTCTACTACTAGCAAAAAAGCTATAGAACCGATGGCATCTGCATCAAGCTGTAAAGCAGCAGGGTGCTGCGCCACAAGGTAGTTTTGTTTCTTTCCATGCCTGGCAATGACTCTAGCTGCTAGTAGTGCCATCGGCCTCCCCCATCTTCGACCTGAATTTTTAACCCAAAATTGATCTTTTTTCAAAAACAAATTTTTGACTTTTCTAAAATGTTAGGCTCTGTTTGATAGACATGATTTTCCATGTGTTTTTCATTTTTTTTTTTTTTTTTACAATTGGAACAAATTCTAGACCCAAAGAAAATTGTCTATTTTCATTAAAAAAAAAAAGCCAAATGGAACCAAACTTTTAATTATTTTCAGGTGAAAAATTATACAAATCAAAAATAATTGATTACAATTCTCAGTAAAACAATTTCTAACCAATTCAGTTCCCTATAAAACATTTTCTTTCCACCTATTTTCTACCTTTGCAATAAAACATACCCTTAGATTAAAGAAAAGCCACAGCAATCAGCTTTTGATTTAATTGTTATATCAAGCAAAATGTCTTCTAACAAGCACAAATTATACTCTGATACGGTTGTAGAGAATTTACTTATTATGCACGGCGAAATTTAAACTATATTTCAATTCCTACAAAGGATGGTCTGTGTTAAAAAAAGAAACTGTGATACAAATTATACTTTTGTTGAATTCTGCAAATTCATTTGCTTATCTTGAACATACAATCACGATATGCAATTTATAGTTGTCAAGTTGTTCAACTTCCAATGAAAATCCACGTGAAACAAGATTGAGAGAATTATTCTCTTTTCTAGGGTTTGCAAGATAATGAATTGTCTGTTATGTTTTTCAGCCCTAACAGCCTATTAATGGTAGTCCAAGTCAACTTAAAATTAAACTAGGTCCATTTAATTAATCTAGTTAATTAAATTTGGTCCATAAATTAATTAATCCAATTCATTAACTTAGACATTAATAAGCAAATCAATT
>CM032640.1:24043716-24112147 GCA_019097785.1 Fraxinus excelsior | reverse complement strand
GCTAGGGACTAAGATGGTATATAGCGAATTTCAAATTTTAATTGGGTTATATTTTAGATTTTGACCGAGTAATGATAAGTATATGAATATTAGGCTCGTTGGATAAATCATAATTAATTATGAACATTAGGCTCAAGAAAAAGTTAATTCAGATATGCGAGGCCTAAGCCATCGAGGTAGAAAAATATTTCCTTAATTTGTAATTTAGTTAACTTATATTATGAATTGAGATTTGCTATGGGAAGCCACGTGTCTGACTTGTATGTTTATTTTAGAATTTTGGTTTATTTGAAATCATGTGGCAGACTTAATCAATTTTGTTTGGTTTTTTTTTTTATTGTAGTCACGTGTTGGTTGAAAGTGATGGGAAGTAGTTCTTTTTTTCTATATTATTATATTTTGGTGAAAGACTTCCCATGCCACGTGTCCCATGTATTGTTGGTAGAGATATATATTTTACACGATAGAGACGTGCTTGAATATGCTACACGAATTCCAACTTGCTTATCCCACTTTTTATGATATGATATATCTTTGGGAAAGCAACAATTTTCTACACTTTATGCATGCATTGGAAACACACTAAGGCAGAGAATAAAAGAATATAGGAACGTGATTTTGTGGGTTTTCTTCCAAAGTAAAGCAAGTTTAACAAGGTAGGAAAAGAGGTGCAGTTGATTTATCTCATTTCATACTGATGAATTTTATACTCATGAAAGTTAAAGTTATGCTATGATGTTTTATGATATGATGTTATGGTCATTCCGGTACAAATGTTATGTTATGATATGATATGAGCTCTTACAGGATTTCTAAAGATATGATGACGGTATGATTTTTCTTTAGTGTCATGGGATGTTGAGCCATATATGAATTGCTTAGGTTGAGTTAAAAATATGTAATTAAATGGGGTCATAAGTCAATTGTGTGAAAGCCGTCAGAAATCAGACTTCATGAATTTAACTTAGCGTGTAGCCGTGTCCGTCCACTGCCGTATGATTTATCCTTTACTTATATTTTAAAATGACTTTCTTAGTTAAATAAATCTGAAATGTAGTGCACAGTCACTTGTAATATGAAGACCCTGCATGTTCATAATATTTAAATGAGTAGAATACATTTTATTAGGTTGAGATGTTAACTTTTATAAATAAATAACAAGATTTTGACTCACTGTCATTGACAATAATTTATTAATGTTTAGACAATAGATTTAGGTCGAACCTCGTCATTTCAATTGGTATCAGAGCCTAAATTTGAATCCTAGCCTTAGATTTCTAGATGAGTAATTCATTATTTGTCCCGCCATATTTTGATGGCAATAATTATGCCTATTGGAAGGTTAGAATGAGATTTTTTTAAAATATATGGATGAGCATATGTGGCTAAGTTTTGTAAATGGTTGGGTTGCACATAGTTCTACGGTTAATGATGAATTTATCCTCACTCTTATTGCTAATTGGACTAGAACGAACTTAGATGAGTGTAACTGGAATAGCAAAGCCTTACATTCCTTAGTTATGGCAGTATCTCCATAAGAGTTTAGGTGTTGTCAATGTGTGAGCTAGCCAAAGAAGTTTGAGATATTTTAGAAACCACACATGAGTGAACTAAAACCGTTAAAAACTCCAAGTTGTAGATGTTGACATCTAGGTTTGAAAAAAATAGAATGAAGGACGATGGACCTATGTTTGTCCCTACTTGTTTTGATTGTAGTGAGTTAGGACTTATAAGGTCTAAGTGTCATAAATTCTTGAATAGAAATATATAGAATTTTACAAGAGCTATAAATCAAGATTTTGATAGTCAAATTGATTTCCTCACTAATCAGGTGAATTATTTGACCAAATTAATAACACAGTTGACTAAAAAATAAGTCTTTCCCTAGATAGGTTTGGGTGAAAAAGTGACCCGAAAAATTTTGAAATTGATCACGGAACTCTTAAAGGTAAGAGTATTTGTATACCAAACTGATTAGGTACTTTTGGTGCATTTATCTCAAAAAAATTTTTTTTTTTTTTTTTTTTTTTGCTATTGTGTTTTTTTTTAGTTGTTTGATTTCTTTTAAAAAATAAAATAAAAAATTGGAATTTTGAAAAAAAAAATGGGGGAGGAAATTATGTTACAGCATATATAATACTTGAATTTGTTGTTGTGATCAAGTATGGGTCTAATTGTTAAGATGTAATATAATTTCCATTGTTTGTTTAGATTGTTATGGAATACTTAATATAGATGTCTTCATGTATCATCTGCATTGCATACACTATTATATTGTTAGTGGGACTCTAATGAGTGTATGATTTGGGTTGACAGTCACATCTTAGTAAGGTAACTTTGAACATAAATTAACCTTATTTATTAGACCTAAGTTCAAGTTTATCCCCGATAATTAAAAAGCTAAATATCTTATGTTCTTTTTCTGAGCCTATTTAACTCGAGTAATTAAGCTTAAGGAGTTTCTCATAACCTGGTGCCTATGGTCAACTGACTTGGGTTAATTGGCCTAAAACTCATTACATGGATCATCTTAGTCGCTTAATAAGAAGGACTTGCACTTCAGATGTAAAACGTATATGATAAGCTTAAAAAAATTGAAAAAATATGAAAAAGAAAATATGTTCAACATCGTGGGAAGAATAGACTTATATAATTTACTCCATATTAACTTGAAGTGCGTATGTGGAAGGTTGACTGATCATTGATTATGCCTATGTGTGCTATCAACTTCATATTTTGAGTTATTGTATATTGATGTTAGAAAAAAAAAAATTATATTGATTCCTTCATCATTTGTGACAAAAAGGGGAGATGAATGGAGGTAAGAATGAGATCTATTTAAATTTTACTTTTGGAGAGTTTGTAGTTAGGGAGAGATGATTTATTGATTGCTTAGGTAGATTAAGTTTTGATGTTTAGTGACATCAATGTTTGGTTGTGGTGTATTGGTTTACATTGATATTACATCTTAATTTAGCTTGTATGAGATTGAGTTTATGAATATTGTCTCAAGATGCTATTATTCCTGTTAATATTTCACGTGCTTTTATACTTGATATTTGAGTTGTTCTTTTTAGGAAACAAGTTTGAACAAAAGAAAGGCAAGATTTAGACGTGTTAGCTGGTTTTGGGTAGATTAGATTAAATCTATTTGATTTCTAATATGTGTATTGTCACATAATGTCAAAGGGAGAGTATGTTAGTATTTGAAGTTGTTGGCAATCTTTAGACATAACTGTTGTTGTAAAAAAAAATTTTAAAAGTCAAAAGGTCGAGTAGTAAGTTAGAAGTCCGAAGGTTCGAGTATGGAACAAAGGAGTAATGTCACCGCAATTTTTGCTAGCCTATTGCCTAGCTGTTGCTCGAGAGGTAAAAATAGAAGCTGCATCGCTCGCTAGTTGCCTGGACTTCGCTCAAGCTAGACACTGTCGCTCTCATCCGCTAAGCTCTCGCTCGAGTGATAGTGTTTTTAGGAAAAAAACCTAATTCATATTCTTCAATGCTTTTATCTAGCCCATACTTTCCAAATCCTCTTTGCTATGTATATGAAACCCACCACATGAAAAATAGAGGTTGGACATTGAGATAAACATTGTTTTGCATCCTCCATATCATTATTAGAGTTCAACCATCATTTTGCTTTGATCATTGCTTTGAAAAACATCATCCTCACATAAATAAAACACATACTTCCACTACATCTATCAGAGTTCTGAAGATCAAAGAAGATGATCGGAGTTTCTGATTGTAGAAGAACAAGGAGTTCTCATTAATCCACATGAGATAGATGAATTCAGAAGGCCGAAAGTTGCTATAGGAGCACGCAATCTATGAGAGTTTTGGTGATTACATCCAGGAGATCGGAAAGCACTAGAATTAGTCCAGTCTGACAGTACTGTATGTTGATTCGTTTATAGTGGGGTAATTGGCTTGGTCTCGAGGTTTTTACCCAGTTGAGTTTTTCCGTCATCAATATTGGTATTATTTATTGCTTTCTTATTACAAATCACAACAATTCAACTTAAGGTAATTGGACTGTTTGTTTAATCATCCGGAAACAATTAAAAAGTGACTCGTTTCTTTTAACTGTATAATTTCACACATAAGGTCGAGCGTAATCTTTAATTCCGCATAAACACTATGCATCCCCATTTAGGTGTTAGTTTGGTCAAACCTCATTATTTTAAATACTAATTAACAGTTCCTTGCTTGTATAAATTTTATAAGTTTCATGGCCAAAGCAACAAAAAGGGAAATAATTTCCCGTTTATCTTTCTATTTTGTTCTCAGTTTTCTTTATGCCACCATGGCAAAAGTGTTTGAGCCTAAACTTACCATCCAAACTTCCACCAATATATCAGCCTTATCTCCACTAAACTTACCACTTAAAAGTTAAAACATAAATGTTTATTACATTTTAAATTATGTGTATTGTTAAATTCATTAAATCAAGAAATTCTATATTTTTTTTTTATCTTGTTTCATTCTACTTTTTCCCTTTCTAGTTGAGTAGATCTTTAATTTTTCCCCATTCTGAATTTATTATGGGAGCTAAGAAAGCATTTTTTTTAAAAAACTTTAAAGAATGAAGTTAAGATGCATGTTTTCAAGTAATCAATTGCACCAAACATTTCCATAGACTAGTTATTTAGAGTTCGATACCATACATTTTGTCATTTTCAAGCTATAGATAATTACCTAAGCATTGCCCGTAGCTCTACCTTGTAAGCCCATTACAGCTCAATGATAGCGAGAAACGCCTTTGAATGAATATCTACTGTTCGAGGAAACACTTCTTTGTGCATTTACGTCTGAGAACAATAAAACTAAAAATATAAAGCTTAACATACCCGAACTGGACTAATCTGTAGTAGACTGTTCTCCAACCTCATATTGTTCCTCTAAACTAATTTCCAACTTCATTTGAGTTGAATGATTATGCTCCTTAGTTTTATCAAAATCCCTAAAAGGTAAGCCACAAATCATAACAAGTTCATCAAATACTACATCCCTACTAACGACCACATTTCTTGTCTCAAGACACCATAATTTATACCCCTTCACACTTGATTTATACCAAGAAAGATGAACTTTATTGACCTAGGCTCCAACTTCCCATTATCAATATGAGCATAAAACAGGATATCCAAAAATTTTCAAATCAGAATAGCAAGAAGGTTTACCTGAGCATATCTCTTCTAAAGTTTTTTTTATAGATGACAAATGAGGATGAGCGATTAATCAAAAAACAAGCTGTAGTAGCAGTTTCAACCTAAAAAGTTTTAGGCAACCTGAAAGCATACAATGAACATTTTCCATCAAAGTTCTAGACATGTGTTCTGCCAAACCATTTTTTTTTTTTGAGGAGTTTCAAATATTGTCAAGTGTCTCAAGATGCCTTAACCCTGTAGAAGCTATTGAATTCATCTAAACAAAACTCCAACCTATTATTTGTGCACAGACGTTTCACCTACTTTTCAGCCTGCTTTTCCACCAATGTTTCCCACTTCTAAAGGTCCCAAACACATCACTCTTCTACTTCAAAAAGAATACCCAAACTTTTCTGAAAAAATCACAATCATTGTCAACAAGTAATAATGGCCTTCTTTTGATGGTACATTGGCCGGTTCCCAAATATCTGAATGGATATATTTAAGTGTTCCCCTTGTGTTATGTCTTTCTTTCATAAATCTGACTCTTTTTTGTTTTCCAAAGACACAATGCTCACAAAAATCTATTTTGCTGGTATTCTACCTATCAAGAAATTCCCTCCTAGTCAGCTCCGCCATGCCATTCTCACTCATATGCCAAAGTTTTGTAACTTTATAATATGTTAAAGAATAAGTAGAAACTATTGCATCCTTAATTAGTGTGGAATCATGAAAAATGTACAACTATGTAGAGCTTTTATATCCTTCCATGACAACAAGAGCACCCCGACTCACCTTCAAAATTCCACATTTACTAATGTATCTATAATCCTTTAAGTCAACTGCACTACAAAATATGAGATTCCACTTTAGTTTTGGAACATGCCTTACACCTGTAAGTGTCCTAATAGCCCTATCAAACATTTTGATTATGACTATACCAACTCCGACAATTTTGCAAGGCGCGTTGTTTCCCATAATCACTTCACCACTCGAAACTCTTTCATATGTTGAAAACCAAACCAGTCCCTATTGGGACATATATGAAAAGTACAAGCTGAGTCTAGAACTCATTCCTCACAAGGTTTGGAATCCATTTCAGAAATCACAAGAAGCTCTCACTCACTTTTTCCATCTTCCATAATATTAGCCTCTTCCGTGTTAGCAGGTTGCTTCCCTCTTTTAGTAGCACCAATAGCTTTATTTCTATTTTCAAGGCATAGCAATTAGCTCTAATATGTCCCTTCTTCTCAACATATCTAGATTTCAGTACATCCCTCATATTCCTACCAAGATTTCTATCTTGATTCCTCCCACAAACAATCAAGCCTTCGGTATGATTCCTAAATCCTCCAACAAGATGCCTCATCTTTTCCTTAGATAGTAAAGCATCATAGACCTCTTCTACAACGAGAGTATCCCAACTATAGAGAATAATATCTCTAAAAGTCACTTATAATGGTGGCAGAAAATACAATAACATCAACACGAAGTCCTTCCCGTCATACTTAACTCTCAATGTTTCAAAATCAACCACAATTTCTTTAAATATAGTTAAGTGATCATGTAATGACGCACCTTCAGACATTTGGTGAAAATACAAGCGATGTTTAAAGTGTAACTTGTTGGTCAAGTTCTTTATCATGCAAAGTTGCTCTAACTTCAACCACAATGCAGCGATATTTCTCTCCTTTAGAACATCCTGAAGAATTTGGTTTTAAATATGTCGATGAATTTATGATTAGGCTTTCCAATCCCTACATTGCTTTTCATCTTCCTCCAGGTAGCAGGCATCTTATCAAAGCCAAGTAAGGCTTCCTCCAAATCCTTCTATGCTAGAACTGCTCGCATCTTCACTTGCCATAAGGTAAATCTCGTGTTTCTATCCAACGGCAGAATATCATATTTCATTGCCGCCATGCGAAACAATCAATCTTGCTCTAACACCAATCGTTATGAATTCTGGATCGCAAGATAATGACGATAATGAAATAAACAAGAAGAAAATAAACACTAAGATTTACGTGAAAACCTAATATAGGAAAAAACACGGCAAGAGGAGAAAAATCCACTATAATCATTAGTAATTGTGTTTACAATATCAAGATTTCAATGCTCTCAATTGAAATCTAAACTCTCTAACTCTCAAGATGTTGTTATATAATTATGTGTACGGTTCATAACACGTAATAAAGTGGAATCCAGATTTCTGGATATCATTCCCACATGGATTGATTTAGTTCAATTTCTTTTTACCTTGACCTTAACTGAATCTAGAAAATATCACGTTTATGTTGTAATGAAAATTAAGACTAAACTAATTACCAAAATGATTGCAAGCAAACTTCATAAATTAAAATGTGGACTAAAGCAATAAAACAAGTTGTTAAATTCAATGAATAAAAAGTGCACTAGGATCACGAATCCCCATGCAATGACCTCTTTTAATCCCAATTTCACAAATTGACAACACGGTTGAAATTTGAAGAATCAATGTTCTTATTCTATCTAACAATCTCTCTCGAGTAATGTTGAATATACTCTCATATACGGCCAGCCTATATCCCTATGACGAATGCAAATATACAAGAATGCATGAATTTATACTTAAAAATCCATGTAAGGCATAGAGGTATATCCTTATCCGCTATCGGATCCTACGATGATTTACCTTGTTGAGCATATTTCCCTTCTATTGAATGCATGAGATATGCAACTAAATTCATATAACCATTTGCGCATATAATTGTTGAGAAAAATAAATGCATATAAATCATTCAACTTCAAATCACGTGTTTAACGTTAAAATTGTAAAACTAGGAGTTAAAAGATTAGATCACATGGATCATCATTCTCCTAGTACATAAATATCTAGCCTAGCATAGAGAAAATAATAAAACAAAAAAAAATTTGAAGAAAAGACATCATTGGATCAGTATTATGCTTGAAAATCCAAGAATCTTGTGTTTCGTCTTGTAATTCTTGCTTCAAGATCTCCTTCAACATGTATTCTAGGATTTTCTCTGTTGTAATTCCCTTACCTTCTTTTGGACAGCCCAATGTTTTAAAAGACGCCCCAAGATTCATTTTCATAAGAGTTGTATTCAAATTAGGAAACATAATTTGTTTTCGAATTGGCGTGGGCGGGTGCCCAGTAGAAATAGAAAATGAAGCGGCCACCTAAGCTTAAAAAATTGCCTCTGTTAGTTCGGTTAAGGGTCAGGCGGCTGCCCAGTTAAAAAACTTTCACCAATTTTCTTTTCAGCCATTTTCTGCATTCTTTCTTCCACCTTGGTCTTCCTCGTCAAATTACTTCAATTGTAGTGCTTCAACTTTTACTCAAATGCATATTAGTCCCCAAAATTCCATAAATTTGCTAATTTATCCTTCTTCTTTTTTCCAATTGCTTTATAAACGGGTCCAAAACTGAAATAACATAAAAATAACATAAGTTTAGTAAAATGCAATAATAAAAAGACACAGCCTAGTAATATGGCCCCAAATAAATGCACAAAAATGTACTTATCAAACACTCCAAAAGCCTTTGTTCGTCCTAGAACAAAACAAAACATACAAAACTTAGGAGACCAACCAAATCATTAATCCAAACAAATCTCCATAACAAAAAATTCAACGTTTAACAGCTTACCATATGCCTCATGTTCGAATTTAAATAATACTCTAGAAAGATCCAAACAACATCAAAAATAAAGTTTTACCTATCCAATGCTCGACTTAGTCTGTGTGGTTAGCCAATATTGAACTCACACCCGTACCAGAACACAACCAATTATGTGTTAACGTTGTTGATTTAAGCATAATCTCAATCCTTAGGTGGTTAGTTTTTCGTCACACCTCTAGTGCAAAATCATTCCTTATGCTCTTCTATCCAAACCCAAGGTATTTTCACAAATGTGGGTTCCTAATAATCATTAAATGCATTTTTTTCATACAAAGTGATCATAATTAGGTACTTATATCTCTAGAAGAAAAATGGTAAGTATTCCTCAAAGTCATATCATCAGTTTCCAGAGCTCAAATTTTCTAGTCTTTATAGGGAACATCTCACTGCTGATAATCTAAATCCCTTTTTCTTTCTTTCTCTATGAATATATTTTGATAGCTGTATTGTCGATCATTTTTAATACATCTTGTGTGCAACACTTCTCTTCATTAAGCTTTTTAAATTATTCATGTAGCGAGATTTAGGCCGATGACTCCCAAGTTAGATAACTATAGGGCACCGAGTTTTGAATACCCCAACAAACTTAATAACTCAAATCATAAAGGCTACGAAGAGAAGCGTAAGATGTATCACATTTTCTTTTCACATGGGATTCAAATTTTAACATTGGTCAGTGCCCGTTCTAGACTTCTTAACTCAAACTCCTTCAACCAAAGATTTGAACCAAAAACTTCAAACCATCAAACTTCTATGAACACAAGTACTAAACTTCCCATCCCTAAACTGCTTTTTAGCAATTTGGATTCCATATAAAAGATTTGGGGATTTTATTCAAACTTAGGTCAACACATCAACTATTAAATCCACATAATCAAGTCATGCTCCAACATAAGTGATAAGTCAATGATGGCTATATGCTCAAGTAAACAAGTCTAACATGGATAAGCACCCAAGTATAAGCATAAGATACGATGTTGTCGAATTCTAGCTAAAGTTATACAATTCAAACAAATATCATCATACGTGGCAAGTCGTTCAATGCTATACTAGACACTAATTAATTTTTTTAACAAATCCGATAAGCATTTGAAAAGTAAGCAACAAAGATTTTAATTAGACTCTCACCCCAAACAAAAACCTTACATTGTCCCCAATGTAAAAAAAAGCATACACAAAATAAAGGAGTAAATTATCAAAAACTCCATGGGGTAGATGCGGACGCGTTGAGAAACCAGGCGGGTTCGGCTGGCTTGATGAACTAGTGGTCCTGAAGGACTTAACATTCCTTACTATCTGGCAGACGTTTAGATAAATGGCTTCCAGTCGACTCCCAAAACATATCATCTGCTAGTGTACCTAATCATTTGCATAAATGATGGTTCTTTGATCATGGTGCATGCTCTCATCATTTTGTTGAAACCCTCGCACTTGCATGCTCACTCTATGCAATTCTCCCTCAATATTGATCTGTCTTCGATGCATCGTCTACAAAATATTTGTTCTTACGCCAACAGATCGATCCAAATCCACTTGGGTTACCTACATTTGAGCCAACTATCTACTCAGGAGGGTCGTGTCGGCATCTAAAGCATTCTGCGGTAGGGGATGAAACTGCTCGGGATGATGTACTCTTTCAACCCCTTAAGCTAAGTTTCAGAATTCTCTACTATCCTTCTACTGATCAGGGTATCTGGGAGAGCAATTTCTTCATTGGATAGAAGTGGAACCCTGATAGCCAAACAAATCCCACTGATAAGGCAGGGAAACATAATACTGCATTGTGGATCAATGATGCTTCCAACTCTCGTAGGAAAGTGAAAAGGTGGGATCCCAAATCTATTTTGTACCCATGTGCCAAATGATAAAATAGGTGAGCCATTTCTCCATTAAATTGACTCCCTAGGTGGTAGGATGGATATTGGTGGAGACAAAGATATGAAGGAGTCTCAACTCCGAAGTCAACCGATTATTCATGAACCAGTTCATATGAAGTAGCCATGCATCATCTCTACCATATAGAAATCGAGCAACCAATGCCATATCGGGCTCAGTAGGTAGTAGCTCGATATAAGTGTAGTTTAGCTTATAGTATCTGTCAATTACTGTCAGGCTGAATCGAATCCACTTGCCTCTTACCCATGTCTGGATCCTATGTGATGACTCAAAGATATCAATTTCGGTATTGAAGTTGGCGAAAATTTCCCTCACTAAGGTAGGATATGTTGCATGAGGAGTCTCAACAACTTTCCCTCAACCACAATGGTGAACAATTCTTTCTAATAGTCTTCCCGAAAAATCATCAATCACGACTCGCCTCTCTTGGTAGAATTTCATATCCTTCCACTTTCCTTTAAAATTTTCATGATTTTCAACATTGAAGAACCTTGGTATATTCCCATCGTCAAGATTTGTGCTTGCCTTCTGATAGCAGGTTGATGTCCCACCAACCTTAGACTTCCCTTTCTCTTGAATTGTAGCTTTTCATTTTGGTGGCATTTTGTACCTACATAGGAAAATAGAAAATGTAAATATAAGAGGTAATAAACAAATAAGTAGGATAAAGTGGAGAATACCCCTCAAATTATAAACTCTATGTTAATCTTATTGTACAAAAATTTAAAAACTCATATCATGCTCGAGAAAATATCATGATATATGGTAAGTATCCAATGAATGAAGATAATGCAACTCACATGCCCGTAAACGAACATTAAAGATGCAAATTCATGTTTTTCCCCAAAATCGGTGAACGTTTTTCACCATCGAAAAAGTCAAGAAAAAATGAACTTTTCCTTGTTGATCTCCCAGGCATAAGAAAGTGTAAATGCTGGTCTAAGGCGTGTTCAAATTTGAGGTTAAACAGAGGTCGTTTGGGTCAGATGTGGGGGTGACAAAGTTGGTGACGTAAGATGGGTGGTGCCTAGGCAATGTCAAGCAAAAATGTGCCAACTGGAGTCTATGTGTTTTTTATGTTTTCTAATGCAAAACACGAAAAAAAATATAAACTATGTGCCAATAAATCCAATGCTAGATTTACCCTAATTACACGAGTCTATTGAGGCAAATTGTCAAATACCTTGAAGGCACCTAGGTTCCCTTAAAATTGAAAGAAATCAAAATGTGAATCAAAGCTCCATTTTTTTCATAACAACACAATCCAAAACCACACCGTATCTAATCCCATACTCCTCAATGATAAGTTAATTTTTGCATAAAAATAGTGGCAAAATATTGGAGTGGAAGGGAATAGAAGTTAAAAACATACCTTGAATTCCTTTAGCCAAAATGGTGTAGAAGGTGGATGAGTCACTAGTTAAACAATTGAAATTGGCTTATGATTGTAGAATACTTTGTATGAGAAAAAGAGTTGAAGGGGGAGAAGCGTCGTGTGCTACAGCAGAAGGTTGTTTGAAAAACCTGTTGAACGTAATTTTTTTCTTTCGGTTAACTCGGCGGCCATCCAATATAAAATTGGGCAGCTGCCAAATTTAGTGTTTAAGGGCCTTTTGGCCATGAATTGATTCAGGTGAGTGCTTGGCTTTTAAAGCTGGGTGTTTGCCCAATTTTCAACCCTTTTTTTTTTTTTGCATAGACTCTATGTTACCTATAGGGACGATGAATGACCTAAGTTTAACAAATATCATCAAAAACACGAATAAAAATAAACGAAAAAAAGCATAATCTAATGCATAAAGTGGAATAAATAAAAGGAAAGAAATGTTGGGTTACCTCTAAACAAGTGCTTGTTTATAGTCTATAGCTCGATTATACCGAATTTGATTAATTCTGGCGGTTTAAGGTGAACATCGAATTTTTCCTTGGAGAATTCACCACTGTAATAGTGTTTCAGCCGTTGTCCATTAATTGTGAAGTTCCCTTTTTGTTCATGGTGAATCTCAATAGCCCCGTATGGAAGTGCCTTTGTAACGGTATATGTACCCGACCACCTGGACCTCAATTTTACCGGGCATAGCTTGAGTCTAGAAGTATACTACGGCACTTTCTGCCCCACTGCAAACTCTCACCGCTGAATGTGCATATCGTGCCATTTCCTAGTACGCTCTTTATATAGTTTAACATTTTCATAAGATTCCAACCGAAATTCATCCATTTTATTCAGTTGAAGCAACTGATTTTCACCCACTGCCTTCAAATCAAAGTTCAAGTTCTTGACTGTCCAATATGCTTGATGCTCTAACTCAATTGGAAAATGACATGCTTTCCCAAAAACCAATCGCTTTTCATTCTCATAAACTGATTTGTTGTTTCCACATATTTGTCAGTCTTCTCCATTAATTTTACAAACATATCTTCCTATTGGGGTTTCTTCTCCTGTTGATACTGCCCTTGAGACTTGTTGTGATTTTGATTTTGATTTCCTCCTTATAAAAAATTTGGATGATTTCGCCACACATGATTGTAAGTGTCGGAGTGTGAGTTATTTTGCTAACGTTGACCCCATTGTGCGTATTCCGCTTGTTTCATTCCCTACGAAAGAAATGGGCACTCAGCTGTGCTATGCTCCGCTCTACACACTTCACAATTCAGTTTTATTGCTTGTGTTGCACTTGTAGGTTGTGATATATTTTCCACTTTGTGAAATAGAGAGTCAATTTTAACATATAGGGCTTAATAGGTGTCAACCTTGTAGACTTCGTCTGATTTCTTTGTACCCACACGCTCAGAGGGCCACATGGCTAAAGTGTTGCCCATTTTCTCAAATAATTTCCATGCTCCATCAATAGTTCTTGTGATTATGGAGCCATTGGATGATGAATCCACCATGCTCCTAAAAGAATGAAGTAGTCCTGTATAGAAAAATCTGATATGTGTCTTTATGTTGAACCCATGTTGAGGACATTTCGTTAGCATGTTTTTAAACATAGTCCAAGCTTCATCAAATAACTCAGACTCACCCTGACTGAAGATTGATATTTCATGCCTCATCCTTGCTACTTTGGTTGGTGAGAAAAATTTAGTGCAGCATTTGTGAGCCTCATCCAAGTAGTTATGCTCGCCACAGGAAGTGAATCCAACCATTCGAGTGCCTTATCTTGTAAAGTGTGTGGGAACAATCTCAGCCTGATAGCATGTTTTGATATTCCTTGGAACATGAAGTGTTGACACATATCCAGGAACGTGATATATGTGTATGTGGATTCTCATTTGCCAACCTGTAAAACTGATGCCCATTTTGGAAGAGTTGGATGACATTTGTTTTAAGCTGGAAGTTTGGTGTTTTGAATGGGGGTACACAATGCTAGATTAACTCTGGACAATGAATGGTGACAAAAAATTTCCAAGCAATGTGTTTCCATCTTCTCTTTCCTCAGCATTGCCTACAACTACAGGATTCCTCATTGATTCAATCTGTTGATTTGCCATTGGTAGTTGTTCTTGGTTTTCCTGCTGTGCTGCTCTAGCTTTCCTTTACCTGGGATGAAAAGTTCGTTCAATCTCCAAATTCGTTGAAAGTAGTTCACCGCTAAGCGATCTTATCATGCAAACATAAAGGAATGACAACAATAGCACTTAGATTAACCTAAGTAGAAATGCTAAATAAAACAAAATACGTAAAATAAAAATAAAATTTAAAGATAAGTTCAAATTAGCGTCTAAGTAAATAAAATTAAACAAATATTCAATTCTCCGGTAGCAGTGCCGAAAACCTGTTCACGAAAATATTTATTTGTTTTAAAATACTGTAAGTGTATAATTCGTAACAGATAATAAAGTGGAATCGAGAATTTCAAATATCCCACATGGATTGATTTAGTTCAATTTATGTTTACCTTGACCTTAACCGAATCAGGAAAATATCACGTTTATGTTGAAATGAAAATCAAGACTAAACTAATTACCAAAACAATTGCAAGTAGACTACACGAATTAAAATGCAGATTAAAGCTATAAAATGAGTCATTAAATTCATTGAATTAAAAGTGCACTAGGATCACGAATCCCCATGCAATGATCTCTTTTTATCGCGATTTCACAAATTGACAACACGGTTGAAGTTTGAAGAATCAATGTTCCTATTCTATCCAACAAACTCTCTCGAGTAATGTTGAACCTACTCTTATATACGACCTACCTATATCCCTATGACGAATGCAAATATACAAGAATGCATAAATTTTGTGAATACTTAAAGATTCACGTAAGGTATAGTGGAATATCCCTATCCCCTATCGGACCCTACGATGATTTATATCTTGTCAAGCCTATTTTCCTGCTATTGAATGCATTAAGTATGCCACCAAATTCACAAAATCATTTGCGCATATAATTGTTGAGAAAAATAAATGCATATAAATCATTCAACTTCAAATCACGTGTTTAATGTCAAAATTGTAAAACTATGAGTTAAAAGATTACATCACATGGTTCATCATTCTCCTAGTGCATAAATATCTAGCCTAGAATAGAGAACATAATAAAAAACAAAAATAATTGAAGAAAAGGCATTACCGAATCAATATTACGCTTGAAAATATAAGAATATTGTGTTCCTTGTAATTCTTGCTTTAAGATCTCCTTCAATATGTATTCTATGGTTTCCTCTCTATTGTAACGCCCTTCCCCCCTTTTTTGGACAGCCCTAGGGTTTTAAAAGACGCTTCAAAATTAGTTTCTATAAGAGTTGTATTCAAATTAGAAAACCAGAATTTTTTTTCGAATTGGCCTGGGCAGGTGCCCAGTAGAAAATAGGGTGGCCACCCAAGCTTAGAAAATTGCCTCCGTTAGTTCGGTTGAGGGTCGGGCAGCTGCCCAGTTATAAAACTTTCGCCAATTTTCTTTTCAACCTTTTTCTTCGTTCTTTCTTATATCTTGGTCCTCCTCATCAAATAACTTGAATTGTAGTGCTCCAACTTTTACTCAAATGCATATTAGTCCCCAAAATTCCATCAATTTACTAATTTATCCTTCTTTCTTTTCCAATTGCTTAGAAACGGGTCCAAAACTGAAATAAGATAAAAATAACTTAAGTTAAATAAAATGCAATAATAAAACGACAAAAAAGTTTTGTAATATGGCCCCAAATAAATGTACAAAAATGCACTTATCAGAGTTCTAAATAAAGAAGAAGTCATTTTCCAAACCAAAATCCCAATCCTTGATAAAAATTGATTTTCATTAATATGGACTCTTAAAACCACAAAACTCTTTAGACTTCTTTTATTTTACTATACTCAAATAACATGAAGTTTGGATCATACCACAACATATTGAGTTTAGAGCTCTTGCTGGCAGATTCCAATACCTCACTTTCACTCGTCCAAACATCACACATGCTGTTAATCCCGTTTGTTAGCACTTTCAAACACCTGTTGCTGCTAATCTTTGAGTTTTTTTCGGTATCTTCGAGGGACTGCACATATTGGCATTTGTTATCTTGCTCAAAGCTCTCCCACTTTATATGCCTTTTCAAACTTTGATTGGGCTGGTTGTCCACACATTCATCATGGCACAACTAGCTACTCTGTTCATCTAGGTGCAATTACATTTCTTGAGCACAAAGAAACAAACTTCTACTGCTCGTTCTAGTGCCAAAATCGAGTACGGATCCTTAGCTTTTACTGTCAGAACTTACTAGGATTTCTTTTTAACTTCTTGATGTAGAGTTCTCTCTGTCACATGCTCCTTTGTTGTTGTGTGATAACAGAAATACTCTTCAAATGACTAAAAATGTCGTGTTTCATTCCCGTACTAAGCATACCGAAATCGACTTCCATTTCATTCCAGAAATAATTTCTCAACGTCTTCTCGCTATACAATATGTTCCTACAAGTCTATTAATTTAGAAAATATATAATAGTAATGTGCTCGAATAATTATTTGTTTAATATAAATATTAAATTGAAAAATTTCGGAAATGTGTATTATAACATATTTTTTTAAATTTGTGACAAAATTATAAGAGAACAAATGAATATTTTCATGGAAGAACTAAAGCATGAGAGAAGAAAGGACGCTCATTAATCAATCAAATGAAGTTCGTATTAATATGTTTGAATAATTTTAAGTACAAATCAAGCATCTGCTGAATAGTAGTTTAAATGCCATGAAAAAGATCACTTGGTACGGAATGGTTCTTTAATTACTCATGGGAGTCCACCAACTCCTATTCCACCACCAGCTCCTCCACCAAATCCACTACCAGATCCTCCACCCAATCCACCTCCACCACCACCACCGCCACCAAAACCTCCTCCTCCTCCTTGAGCACCATTTCCAAACCCACCACCAAATCCTCCTCCAGAACCAGAACCACCCCCGGTTCCTCCACCTCCACCTCCACCTCCTCCAAACCCTCCACCTCCTCCTTGAGAACCACCTCCCATCCCACCACCAAATCCACTTCCAGAACCACTACCCCCTCTTCCTCCACCTCCACCTCCTCCTCCACCAAACCCTCCACCTCCCCCTTGAGCACCACCTCCAAACCCACCACCCATTCCTCCTCCAGAACCAGAACCGCCATCCTTTCCTCCACCTCCACCTCCACCTCCACCAAACCCTCCACCACCACCTCCACCAAGCCCTCCACCTCCTAAATTCCAGTGATCAAAAAATAATTTTTTCTCATCACCGAAAGAACCCTCTGAGCCAACAAACTTTCTTGCATTGGTGGTGCAAATAAGGACACCCACAAGAACCAAGAGAAAAAATTTAGAAGTCATCTCAATTTGCAAGTAAAAGATAGGTATTCAATCTTGTTTGATGACCAATTAGAACACGAAAAAGGGATTATGTAGTGCTTGAATATCAGTTATTTGGAATAAAGTTTAATGCTTGAATTAATGTGTGAATAGTGAAAGTCTCATCAACTTGACGGTTATTGCATTAGTAACTAGTAATTTAATTTTTGTGTTTAGTTATTAATTCGTGCTTAGTAGATTAATTTGTGAATTAATGGTTAATGTTTATGTTAGTGGTTTGTACATATAATTTTTATATCTTTTGGAAGCTTATTGTAATTCATTTTTTATAGTGCAATAATTCAAATTACTCAGCTATTTAATTTCTCTCCTTTTTTCACGTGATATTTTTCTTAAATTACCAAACATTTATTTTTTCAGTTTCCTTCCACAGTTCTTCATCATCATCATCTCTCTCTCTTTATTTCCATGGAGTTCTGGTTTTTTTTTTTTTTTCAAACCACGAAGAGAGAGATGAGGTAAGTGTTATTTGGCAACTTGAAGTAATCTCGAATCAAGTTTCAATAAGATTTAAAGGTAAAATGCAAGAAACGAGATTTTATTTTATGGCCATGTTATTCTCTCGAGTGAGCAGTTCAGCAAAAATGTATTTGCTTATTTTCACACTTACAGTAGAGTTTGGAGCAAAGTCTCTCAATTTCGAATAAGAAATAATGCATCATATCATGGAGAATCAGAGCCGGACCTGAGGGGAGGCCCAAGAGGCCTCCGCCTCAGGCCCAGAATTTCTGAGGGCCCATTTTTCTTGGCTTTTTTTTTTTTTTTTTTTTTTTTTTTGTAAATTAACCTAAAGGGTAGTTCAATTGCAGACTTCTTCGCTGCGACTGTGCCATTTCCTCCACAGTTCCACTGCTCCGCCTCCACCGCGCCTGTCCAACCGTCAACCCTCGGCTTCGCCCGTCCGCCGTTGGGAGAAATGTTGTGTTAGAACTTGTTAGCACAGATATTGATCCAAGTAATCCATTTTCTACTTCTGTAATATTTAAGAAACTTTTATGAATTTTTACTGAAAACTTATAATTTTTTTTCTCTTATTTTCAAGAAACCAAGGGTCCGAAGAAAAGTAATCAAGCTGTGTTGAAGGACTGGTCAGAAAAATCAAACCTTAAAACCGTAAGAGTTCATTACATTGCAGAATTTGTGGTGGATTCAGATTTTGGGATTCTAGAGCGGCGTTCGTAAATCGTAAGTTAATTAATCAAATTTGATTGTTTAATTAATTTTTCACTTGTGAATTCTGATATCGAAATCAGGAGTAGTTTTTTTCCTTCACAATTTTGGTTGCATGCCATATATGAATAATTTTGGTTAGTTGATTGAATGATTGTGTTCTGTTCATGGAAGCCGACTAAGCCGAGGGTTTCTTTATATCGTGAATAACAGTGTGCTGCTATTTTTCTATTTTATTTGAGACTTTAAACCCTAGTCTAAAATCTGTAGGTATTGACATCAAATTTCTGCAGTTACAAATGTTTTAAGAATTTTTCGTGTTTATTCTTAGTATAATTTGAATCGACCTTTTTCAATTTGAACCGATAATTTTTATCACATTGAGTTTTACTATTAGATTATCTGCAGAAACTTGAAACTTGATGTTGTTGTTTTTACCATTATCTATTAAAATATAATTATGTTTGCTTTATTTTACAATGATATTTGCTCATCTTTTCTTTCGGCTTTCAGTAAAGTACTTGTGATATGGTTACTAGAACTCATAGAAAATCTAGAACACATTATATCAGGTGCTGGGTTCATGTCGTTCGATCCCACATTGTCTTCATGTTATCTGGCCTAAATAAACAATTAATATAAGTGCCAGTTTATGATGAATTATGAACACTGATGTGGAAGCTGTTTGATTACATAACATTGGTTCTAGATATTGTTGGCATTAATTTTCAGGTCATTTTTTGGTAGAATTTGGAATCTGGATTCTCGCACTTTTGATGGCTGTGTTGCATGTATCATAAGTTAGAATTGGCAATCTAAAAGTTGAATAATAAAACACATAGTTTGTTCTTGTGTTTGTGTTGCTACCAGTTTGTGGGGTTTGATAAGAAATACATGTCTATAGTCTATAATTAAGTGTGAATTTGAACTGGGATTTTGTAAATCTACACTCGCTCATGTTAATTGTTATGTTCAATTTCAGTAATTGTTAGTTGTTGAGTGATTTGATTCAAATACCATGGCTCCTAAATATGCATCTGGAGCTCAAAAAAAAAAAAAAGAGTAGAGGCATTAATTTCAATAATTGTTAGCTATAGAGGCATTATTTTGAATATTTTAGTTTTACTTGTTACTTTATTGTTGAATTTAAGTTAACAAATTTAGTTCCGTAAAACTCTTTTATGTCTATTATGACTTGGGGCCCAAATTTTGAAGTTCGCCTCAGGCCCCACGAAACACAGGTACGGCCCTGTGGAGAATTATATAGTTTCGTGTGCATGGATTGACAAATAACTATATATGTACTGCTTTTAAGGTAATAACTACAGTGGCAGACCCATTAAGGGTCCAGTGGGTGTAGTCGCCCCACTGGATTTTCAAATTTGAAATTATATTTTATGTTTTGAATATTATCATTTTTGTCTAACTCGGATAAAAGTGTTTTCATTATTCTTTGTGCGTTGTCATCTTTGCTCGATTCAAATTCACCAAGGCTTATCAAATCTTGAGTTATTGGACAGTGTATTTCATAAGCAATATCAAGAATAATCTTTTAGGATAAATCTGCTAAGGTGTTCGTTCATGCCTCCAATTCTTCTTAGTAGCTTGTTGGGATGGGAATTTAGGTGAGCCAAGATGGCTTGCATGCTTAGCCTGCCATGACTCCTTTTTCCGACCTTGATGTGTGGCACCTACTGGTGCCATCAAATCGAATTCAAGTAAAAAAGACTTACTTATCCGCATAAAAAGACTTGTCCCTCATATTTTTAAATAAGAGGAAAAAAACAGAATTCCAAAAAAAAAAAAAAAAAAAAGGGCCTTTATTGAAATTAACATATGATTCAACCAAAACATAAAAATAAAAAATTTGTTACCTTGTCTAATTAGACAATGTGATAGTCAAGAATGATACTAACAGGACAATATTATTTGTAATTGAAGTCTTACCCAAAGAGAATGAAAGAGGCAAATGTATAACCTATTTTGCTTTCTCACATCGACATGTCTTCTCTAACTTTTACAAAACTCGTGACTTGTGTGTGCGACAAGTTGGAAAATAAACATTAACATGTGCAATTTTAAAAAAAAAATAAAATACAAACACAACTTTAGTAAGTTTTCATACGCAACCAGAGAGGCTTATGGAGGTTTGGATTCCTCAACCATATATATAAAAATACAAAAACGAGAAAGAGAGGGGAGGGCCGGAGGGGGGGGCATAAATCCATGGTACAAAGAGCTTTTCCATTTCTCATTTCCTTTAAAAACACATTTTAAAGACAGCATTCTGGGCATGTATTTCTGTTTTCTTATATTGAAAAAAATATACAATTTCATGTTTAAACAATAGTCCAGTCATTTTCAACTGAACTTGAAGGTTTATCGACCGGAGAAGCACTGGGTTTTGGCGGCTTCTCTGAAAATATTGATGAGAATGGTTGGCGATCATTGTTCTTCGAATCTTTCGAGGGAGCTTTTGACGAGCGTTTACTTTTGCCCCCGAAGATTAAGCTAAGTCTCTTGAAACAATTCCGTATGTCACCTGCAGTTGTGTTTTTTTCAGGCTGAGCTGTCATCTTTATAACTTCGTCTGGATTTAGCAACATCGTCTCCACTGAATCATAAACCTATAATCGAAACTTCAACAATCTTTATCAAAGGTAAAGAATATCGAGAGCTGATAAAACATTAAATCCATTAACTTCAGTAGTGAACAAAATAATCTTTTACTTCTCTAGAAGTGAATCGCAATATCACGTGCCATAAAGATTGACTGCAAATGTAACTGAATCTCATTATCTGATTCATAACACCAGTGGCGGTGCGGGTCCAAGAAAACTAACAAAATAAATTATCTCCCACTCGGCTGCAAAAAACAAAAAAAAATACCTGGCATATATCATCGAGTTTCTCAACAAAGGTACCCCTTTGACAACTCTGAACAATATAATTTCTGCACCCATGGAACAATTTTGACAAACTTGAGTCTGTCGAGAGGGTGGCCTCAGCAATTACTAGTCCTGCACCCAACTGAAATTTCAGAACATCAGACATTGGCAGATGAAAAAATGGCTGTAGTATTCCATGATTTAGAAACCATTTACAAGCACAGTGACTAACTGCAAGAAAATGACACCAGAAGAGCCACTAGATTACTGAATGCTCACTTGTGAATGCTCCTCAATGTAATAAGCCCCCATTTGACACCCGTTAATTTCTCATTCTCATTCTTCATTTCAACCACACATTCTCCAAATAAAATAACATCACACACAAATCAAAAAAACTTCATCACTTTTCCACCACACATTCTCACATCAATCACTATTCCAAAATTTCTATTCTCCTCAAAATTAGATTCAAACACAAGCTAAATAAGCTTTTTAAATCTCGAATAAATTGACTTGATCCTAAAGGATTCAAGGTGATAATTCATAGGGCATGTTAAATTGCTATACTTTTCTCTCAGCTCCTGCAAGCATTATTTGTACTCGTGCATGAAATGATACAGGGGCGGAACCAGAAAATATATTAGGCTGGGCTAAAGTTTAATTTTTTTTCAATTAACTTATACACTAAAAGATGTTCTAAATCATACGGTAAAACAAAAATCGAACCCAAAATTGGGCAAAATCATACCCAGCTAACTAATTTTGACAAAATCGTTCAAAACCCACTAAACCAGCCGGTTCAATCGTAAACCAATGAACTAGTAACGGTTTGGTGGTTTTCCCAATTTTTTTTCCTTTTTATAGTTTAAAAAATTTTAACTTCATGAATGGACCTCATAGATTACAATTCAAAGGCCCGTATAAAACTATTGGACGTCATGCTCATTTTATAGATGCACTAATCTCAAATGGTTTCATAAACTTTCAATTTAGGATAGTGCCTTCATAGATACTCTTCTTTCCAATTGTTTCATAAACTTCCAATGTGGGATAGTGACATAACAAAAAATGTTAAAATGCCCATCAAAATCATTTTCAAATCTAATTGACTAATTTGATTTTGAATCCCAACTAATTAAATTGTAATATTCACCTTTATCCTTTCATTTATTTAGTTTTCAAATTTAACTTAAATCGCACTTGATTATTAATATATTAATGTTAGATATCATTTTCTATAAGTTTAAACTATTTTAATTTAACAAAGTAAACTATTTTAACATATATATTTTTAATTTTTGAAGAATCGAGACTAATTGTAGGATAATGAATCTAATTAACAAAGATAGATTTACTTGAATTATAAATATGAAATTTTTTATAAAAAAAAAAACTGTTGTTTTCATAGTATTTTATTGTTTTTGTATGTATTTATTGCATTCGGTTCGATCCCAGTTCGATCTCAGTTGAACATTTTTGACCCTTCACTTTTTCCGGATCGATGACCTAAAACATTGATCATAATATATTTTCGAACACTCGTCACAATATTCTATCAAATATATTTTTATTTTTAAACTAATAAAATTTAATATATAGCATATTACGTATTTTGATAATAACATCATTTGAGAAGCAAATTTATGATGAAAAACTAAAAAGAATAAAATTAGCCTAACCCAAAAATTAATTCCCCGGCTTAGAAGCAAGTTCATGGTGAAAAATTAAAAAGAATAAAATTTGTATAGCCCAATTAACTTCATTTTCAACCCAAGTCTAAAACTGAAATGATACATAATTAACCAAATATTTAAATCAAATTAAGCAAATATTTTTAAAAAATTGCTTCTCGGCCGGGGGTAGGGTTGGGCTATAGCCCACCCCTCCCGCCGCCCCTGAAATGATATATCTTATTTTATAAAACATAAGCTGAATGTGATGCAGCAAGAAAAGAAAAAACTCAGAGATCCAAATTAGTGATGCAAACAAGCATCTAACATATTTGATGTGTTTACTTATAAGGATACAAATTACTAATCTGCCTTTTAAGATTATTGGCCCATGAAAACAGTGAATGGTATCATTTCCGTGTATTGTAGAACAATTCAGATCCATCCCTTAGAAATATATTGGTATGTAGGATTATGTTTGATAGTTTCTCTTTTCGATACAGATGAAGGTGAAAGAAGATGAGAAAATGTAGGAAAATTAAGCAACAAAAAAATTCGAGTGCAGGACTTACGGCAGCAATAAAGAGCTGTTTCAATAGCTCAGAAGGTGAAATGTCCTCCAGAGAGTCCAGAATACCATCCCTACGCACAGGTGTCACATGATTGTGGTCAATAAGTTGTATTATTCACAATCCAAATACAGATATTGATATTTTCCTGGAGCTTACACAGCCAGATCCTCATCATAAAGGGGAGTTTGTCTAACAGCTGGTACTGGTTTTGCCGTTTCCCATAGTTCGCGCCACAAATTACCTATGCATCAATCAGAAATGACATATCAGCAAAGTTTTTATATCTATAGTTATTAGGTACTTAAAATGTTACATCTGCTATATCGACTTGGCAAGTAAATTCATTTCTGATTATGATGTATTTCAGTCACAAAAATATGAAACCATCTGGATTCTGTAAAATATTTAAATTCATTGGAAAAACTACTGGACGTCAATTTTGATTTGTCATTTTTCATTCACTGCAAAAGATTATCTTTAATCAAATGCCAAAAGAAAGGAAAACAACTATGGAATCCACAAAATGCCTCAACATATATTCAGCTTCAGACATAGTTATATTATAGTTAAGAAAACAGTATTTCTTGCTTCCATTTCCAAATGACAGTACATTCTTATATAACGACAAGCATTTGTATTATCAATATTGAGGTTTAAACATATCGACTATCGTTATATGAATTTATGGATAACTTCTCTTCAACCATGATCAAGAGTAGGGAAACCCATGCTCTCTGAAAACAACTTAAATTTATGTTCATGATCAATCAGTTTATCTTCTTCCTTTTTTTTTTTTAACTGAAAATAGAAAGTATTATGTGCCAGAGAATATTCAAACATTTTGACTAATGAAATGCTGGTGTGACAGTCTACTAGCCAAATAATGCTGCTAGCTAGGATAAACAATAAACATGACAAATTAATATTATGTAGTATTAAAGCGCTACAAAAAGTAAATCTAAAAAAAAAAAGTAAAGAGTACTAATTTTTTTGTACAAAATAGAGATAAAAAAAAAAAAATACTACATCTAGATAGAAGATGTAAAGAATGCCCCTTCCCCAGGCCCCATCGTCTTCCCCCGTGACCCTTGTCAAACCCCACCCCTCACTCCAAAAGGCATCACCCCTATCTTCTTTCCAGCTTCAATTTTTTTCTTCTCCAAACCTCAGTTGAGTGATCTAATCGAAACAAGATAAAATTTAGTGACTAATTGAATTTTTCCTAATAGTTCAGTGTTAATAAATGACAAGATACTACCAGAATTAAGATAGTACAAAATCTAAGATAGTGGGGAAGTCGAATCAATCTTTATTGCCATGTGACACAATATGGCAAATATATCCTAGACATCCGAGGTTGCATGTCGTATTGAATACCATCTTTGAGATAGAGTTCTCTTTGTTCTTCATTTCATCAGCAGGGAAAGGCAGTACTTCCCATCATAGCTCGCATTAAAAACGTCTAGCAGCAATATTTCCCATTCCATGATGACATACTAAATTACAATTCCCTAACTCTTGTTAAATATGTGATTTTTCTTGTCAACGTTGATTAAAAGCATAAAATTTTAAAAAAGTAGCATAAATTCAGTGTCATGGTAGATAACCCAAAAGTCCTGCTGTGAACATGTTTGACCTCTGACTAGTGTCTAGTAAAAAAAAAAAAAAACATAAAATCACAAAGTAAACAACTAGGATGAATATGGTTGAATAACTGAGATTTTATTTATAAAACAAATGGTTGATATTTTCTATAAGAAGACTGATGTCATGTCTAAGATAAGCGGCCCTACATTTGAATTTAATCGAGTATCATGAGAAGTAATTTGTGGAAGCAATGCCCTGTAAAAGAATTACCTTCTTTCTGCATTCGCCTACTAAGTTGACCTTTTACAGACAGTAAGTCACCCACATCAGAAGTTTCGTTCACTTCAGTATTTGTATCTTCCATCCAATCAGGAGGAGAGTGCCATCTTACAAAATCTTCTAAAATGCAGCCAGGATTTGCTGCCTGACAAGAATAACAGTGCAATTAAGGTCCTGAAAATTTTCCCAAGAGGTGTTCCACAAAAAATATAAGACTTTTTTCATGAAACTTCACCTTAAATTTGCTTGATAATTATATACGCGCAAACATGTTTTTAGCTCCATTTGGTGCTATTTTATTTGAGTCAAGGCCTAAGGAAAATAAAGTATTAATCCCCCATTTGTTGTAAATTAAAATTAGAATTTTAGTAAATTTTGATAAAAGTTGATGAAATGTGTGGTTGAAAAGTTGTGAATCCCATTAAATATGTGGTTAAAGTTAATTATTAACTTTAACTTGAGATTAAAATCATATTTTAATTTGTACCAAACAGGGGGCTAAATCCTTCATCACACACCAACTTAAAATGAATAAAAAGTTGATCTTCAACTAAAAATAGAAACTAATATTATAAGAAATCATTTTAATTAACTTTCCTTCATCGAACAAGCACTACAACAAAAAGACTCATTCGCAACATTAAAACGGCAACATTTGTTGATAAATGTTGCTAAAAGGGTCTTTTGGCAACATTTTAGTAAGCCAATGTTGCCATTGATACTAGTAAATGAATTTTGGCTAAAAAATGTTGCAATAGACCTCTTTGGCAACGTTTGTCGAGTGTTGCGAAAAGCGAGACTTTTGGCAACATTTGACAAACGTTGCCAAAAGTCTCGCTTTTCGCAACACTCGACAAACGTTGCCAAATGTAGCACTTTCGCGAGACTTTTGGCAACGTTTGCCAAACGTTGCCAAAGGCCCTCTGTAGCAACGTTTGTTGAGTGTTGCTAAAAGTCACACTTTTCCATTTCAATTTCAACCTAACACCCTACAAAATACCCAATTCATAACCCCCTAACCCGACCCACTTAGCTAAAAAAAAAAAATTTGGGCTCAAATTTTATTTTTTTAGCAAATCACATGTAGTTGCCCAAGAGAAAAAGGCCCAATCATTTGAGCCCAAAATCATGACCAATATATTATACCCGTCTTAAACGGCCCAAGACCAACATCCAGCCCAATCCAAAAAATCCAAACCTCGTTCCCATGTTCTCCTCGACGACTCCATCCTCCATTTCACTTCGCACCAGGGGCGGACCCACATGGGGTCATATGACCCCACAGTTTTTTTTTTTCGAGTTTTTTATTTTTATTTTTTAAAACTAACATTTACCACCAAGCAGCCCAATCCCCTGGCCCAATCCAAGATCAAAAACACATTCACTCTCTCACAAAGCACAGCCATTTCCTCACCCAGCGAGAAGCGATTCCAGCCAGACCTCCGCCTCCGTCTCTGCCGCTCTACCTCCGCCTCCGTCGATGTACCTCCGCGTCTGACTCACAGGTCATCCAGCAGCTCCAGCGGCCCTGCCTGCAGTTCCGCAGAGACGCAGAGTTGAGCCCTAGACCAGTCGGCAGTCGGCGATTCTTCTTCGAATCTTCTTCATCCTTCGGCAATCGGCAGCAGTAACCTACTGTAAGTCTGTAACTAGCTTGGGTCTTTTCGATTATTAATTATTGCGGTAGTTGCTGGCTTGCTGCGTGAAGTGCCGTGAACCTGGAATGTAATTAGAAGTGATTTTGAATGCATATTTGTGATTTTGATTTGGCTGTAAATGTAATAACCTTAGAGGCAGCAACTTCTGATGAAATGGGATCAACCTGAACATCCTTGTTCTGGCCTGGATTCAACTCTTTTTCTGCATCAGCGGCTGGAAATCCCTCGGAGCTTGCCATTTTTGACAAAATTTTGCCCTGTGATTTTCTGTTTATCAAGTGGAGAATTACAAAAAGTAATCTGTAGATTCTTCGCGCAACACATGTCAAAATTCCCAAAAAAATTGGATCTCAACTACTTGGGAAAACTGTTGGCCCAACCAATTCTGGATCACCAATCAACCTTAATGGGAGGTTAAAAACCTATTTCGAAACATTTTTACATTATCAAAGAAAGTTTAGTGTACATGTGAAAATAAATGACACTCAAAATGCAGGTCTTACTATGCTAAACATGATTGAGCATAGATTCATTACAGTGAGATTCAATATATATAGTAGCCTGAGAATAACTCCACCCATATATTTGTATACAACATAGTATTTAGAAAGGAAAAAAAATGAAGTTCGTAATGTAAATGACTCCTTTGATAGTTCGGCAAATCTCTCATGCCTGTATCATCCACCAAAAGTGTCACACCACAAACTTCATTTTTGCGGGATAAAGAATTTATTGTTTCATGCTCTTTAACAATATCCATTTCAAGAGCAGATATTGTTGCTACCTTCTCTTTCAGTTGAGCTTCAAGTTTTTGACCTTCGGCAACAGCTTGGTCCAGTTCACCCGATTTCTTATCAAAATCTTTTTCTAAGGCACTTAGAGAGACCAAAAGTTCTTCAATTTCATCATTTTGATCCTTACTATTAGATGCAGACTCCTGCAGCAAGCTCAAATCAAATAACAGCCCATTGAGAATATCATCCTTCCTGGAAAACTCAATTTCAAGAGAGGATGTTAGAGATTTCAGCTCTGCTGAAAGATTCTCGAGGTATTCAAACTCTTCAAAAAATTTGGGAGCCCTCTCCACTTCCTTAACTATCTTTTGGAACATATCCTCCAGCACCAAGATTTTCTCAATATTTAAATTGAGTATCTTGTCACCAATAGTATCTACAGCACCAAGAATGGATCATTAGAGATTGGTGAGCTTAATGAGAGTATTTGGCTTGATTTTATTTGATTCTTGATTTGGGCATAAGTTGATTTTGCTTCCAATAACTTGAAATTGATTCTTTTGATTGATCTATTTCGATGAGCTTTTAACTTCTAGTTGGGTGTAAGTGATCATGGCATGACTTGAAGTGGTATTCATAGTGGTTCAAGAAAATAGCTTCATTGGCACTGTTTATCAGTCGGTAACATTTGTTGGTTATACATTAGAAATTAACAACTAGGCTTTTTCAATTGTTGTTATCTCCAAGTTCTTAGAACATATAGCCTTGATTTCCTAATAGATCTTCAATTTTCAATTTACTTATCATTTTTGGGCTCTTTATAGCATTTACTTATCCTTTTATCTAATATATCTTCGTGTTGTTCAATTTTGTATAGTATCTTTGCATACAATGGACAAAGAGTGGCTACACTTATCAAGGTTATAATCTAAAATTAAATATTACATATTTAGATATCAATCGAACAAAATTTAACGTATAATGATCATAAAGTTTAACTTGTAGATTTTCAGAACAATATAGAGATGGAGCCCAGAAGTTTGTTAACCGAGCTCGTGAAAGTTGCAATTCAGAAATGATAGTATGCCCTTGTGTTCGGTGTAGGAATCTAATGCATCACCATTATGACAGTCTATGAACATTTGATTATTAAGGGCATGGATCCTACATACAGTGTCTGGATATTTCATGGAGAACAAACAAGTGAAGCAAAATTGCTCGATGTAGAAATACCTGAGTCACATAGGATGTTTAAGGACTTCTATGCACAACATGATGTGGATCCTGAAAACCCTCCTGATGGAAGAGCGAAAGAGATTGAAAGTTTAGTTGATGATGCTGAAACGCCTTTATATCCTGGTTGTAAGGCGTTCACGAAGATGTCAGCTTCAGTTGCTATGGTTAAGCTTAAAGCTTCATATGGTATCTCTGACAGTGGTTTTGATGAACTCATAACGCTTTTTGGAGACATGTTGCCAAAGAATAATGCACTTCCAAACTCATTTTATGAGATGAAAAAACTTGTCAATACATTTGATCTTGGCTATGAGAAGATACGTGATTGTGTGAATGATTGTTGTCTATATAGGAAAGAGCTCGAAAAAGCTGAGTTATGCCCAAAATGTGGTTGCTCAAGATGGAAAGTTAACCAACGGACTAAAAAAATACAGAAAAAAACTCCAGCAAAAGTGTTGCGTTATTTTCCTATAATACCAAGACTTAAGAGGATGTTCGGAATAGAAGAGATGGCAACACAACTACTGTGGCACTCAAGTAATAAAAGTTCAGACGGTAAAATTAGGCATCCGGTTGATTCATTGAGTTGGGAAATGATTAACAGAAGGTGGCCACATTTTGCATTAGATCCTCGAAATATTAGATTAGGTCTTGCTACTGATGGGTTTAATCCTTTCAAAGATCTTAGTTCTAAATATAGTTGTTGGCCTGTAATTTTAACTATATATAACTTGCCTCCCTCATTATGCATGGCAAAGGAAAGTTTGATGATGAGTTTATTGATCCCGGGACCAAAGCAACCAGGTAATGACATAGATGTTTATTTGGCACCACTTGTAGACGACTTAATGTTATTATGGAGTGATGGAGTTGAGATGTATGATGCAGTTACAAAGTCTACATTCAATTTAAAAGCTATTTTGATGTGGACTATTCATGACTTTCCTGCATATGGAAATATATCCGGATGGCCTGTCAAGGGAAAAATTGCATGCCCTATTTGTCGTGAAGACACATGTTCACTATAGTTGAAGCATGGTAGGAAGTTTGCATACATGGGGCATAGAAGATTTCTCGCCTTTAATCATCCATTTCGTATGAAAAGAAGCTGGTTTAATGGACATATAGAAACTGGTACTAAGCCAAAGATAAAAAATGGTGAAGAAGATTCTATTGAAGTTGATAAAATTACAAATGATTGGGGAAAAAATGGTAAGCGAAAGAGGAAGAAAAATACAACTCAATCTACCGTAGCGTGGAAGAAGAAGTCCATATTTTATGATCTACCATATTGGAAGGTAACTGTTGTAATATTTAATACTTCAACTTGCATATAGTTACCATTGTTAAAATTGATGTTTGATTTGCAGATTTTACTCGTACGTCATAATTTGGATGTGATGCATGTGGAGAAGAATATCTGTGACAGTATCATTAGTACACTTTTGGACGTCAAAGGAAAATCTAAAGACGGCATTAACAGAATCTGGAGGATGGGAATTCAAATGCTTTCACTCCTCAGGTTTGTGTATCTTACATTATTACAAGTCATTCAATATAAATTTTGATTGAACTATACCAATAGAAAAAATTTGAATTTGTAGTCACACCAAGGAAGTGGTATCCAAGGAGGTATTGCACATGTGGAAAATGCTCGGTGTCAATTACTACATTGGTACATGTTTGAGATGGAAGAAGTTGTAGCAGAAGGGAGAATTGCAACAACAGACCCAAGTGCGAAGGTGTATCACTTGCCACTCGGAAGAGACTGTTGGAAGGTTTGGGTTGAGGAAGTGTATATGGATCATTTAACATTGTACAGACCTACAAATGAATTTCGAACTGTTCGTGAAGCCATAGGAAGTACTGTTGCATGGCCAAAGAGTAGTATTAGACTTCTTTGATAAAGGTATTTAAATCCATTTCCATTCCGAAGAATTGCATTTTCTCATTTTTAATGTTCATGAGCAACATATATGAAGTGTAGAAGTAAGTTGTGGACATCACCGAGTTGATATTTGTTGATGTAATTTAGCTAGCATATTGTTGGATGTTGATGTTCTTTAGCTATCATATTGTAGAAGTAAGTTGTGGTTGAGAGTTGATAGTTGTTGATGTTTTGTAGCTAGCATGTTTTTGTTGAATGTTGATATTCTTTAGCTAAGTTGTGGTTGAGAGTTGATATTTGTTGATGTTATTTAGCTAGCATATTGTTGGATGTCGATGTTCTTTAGCTATCATATCGTAGAAGTAAGTTGTGGCTAAGAGTTAATCCTTGTTGATGTTCTTTAGCTAGCATGTTTTTTGTTGAATGTTGATATTCTTTAGCTAATTTGTGGTTGAGAGTTGATATTTCGTTGGATGTTGATATTATTTAGCTAGCATGTTCTTTTGAGGGGCTGGTGTACCATATTTTAAATTATATGAACTGGTTTGATGATATTGACTATTGTTCAGGTGGTATTAGTCTATATTACAGGGGAAATTCTGTCAAAATTTTCATAAAAATTAGTCACAGTTAGAACAGGTCAAAAGTTTCCTTGTTGATGTTCTTTAGCTAGCATGTTTTTCGTTGAATGTTGATATTCTTTAGCTAAGTTGTGGTTGAGAGTTGATATTTCGTTGGATGTTGATGTTATTTAGCTAGCATGTTCTTTTGAGGGGCTGGTGTACCATATTTTAAATTATATGAATTGGTTTGATTATATTGACTATTGTTCAGGTGGTTTAAGTCTATATTACAGGGGAAATTCTGTCAAAATTTTCATAAAAATTAGTCACAGTTAGAACATGTCAAAAGTTTCCTTGTTGATGTTTTGTAGCTAGCATATTTCTTGACATTGCGTATTGTTAGTAGAACATAAGACATTTTTCATTTGAAACTTAAAACTTTTATAATTCGACTTAATAGTATACATTTGATTTGCATGCTAATACCATTATTACTTTTGTCATATGCAGGGAGTTACATTATTTTTGGGACAGCTTGTAGTCACACGAGCAAATTCAGATATGAATCCAATATTTTGTAATACTTTATTGGTCAATTGTGATTGCTATCTTTTGAGTAGGGATTATGTGTTAGTTTTTGAGTATGCTAAATGTTAGCATATTGTATTGAATCATATGCACTATTTTTGTGTTATTAGAATTATGTAAAATTTGATTACATTGTAAGCATTTTGTCATTTCAGTATTATGGGTTTATTCGAACAGATATAAATTAATTATGCAAATTTTTGTAAAAAAAAATGTAAATTGACATACGGCAACGTTTGTGAAGTGTTGCCGTAGCCACCTACAGTCATCTATGGCAACACTTGTGAAACGTTGCCGTAGCCATCTACGGCAACACTTGTGAAACGTTGTCGTAGCCATCTACGGCAACACTTGTGAAACGTTGCCGTAGATGGCTACGGCAACGTTTGTGAAACGTTGCCGTAGATGAACACTCTACAACAACACCTTGATTTGCAACACATGCCTAAATGTTGCCGTAGGCCTACGGCAACGTTTTTTGAACATTGCCGTAGACTGTTTTTGTTGTAGTGAAGATTTTCTATAAGATGGAAATTGAGAATTTTCATTTGTTTTAGAATATTGGACAAATGAAGTATTTTCAAAATACTTGATTTGGTGTTATAGGTTAGGGTGAAAAATATAAATTCACATATCTTACAACAAAAAATCTAAACATAATAATAAAAAATCTATAATAAACCAATAGTATGCAAAGCATTATATTATAATGTGTAGGTTGTGACTTATCAGTTAGGAGTATTTTTGTTTGTTCAGCCATTACAACGACACATTTGTAAATATTTCGAAAAATGGTAACCATTATTCAAAATATAGTATTTAAAATGTATTTTTGTAAAATACAGTATATAAAGTTTAATTACACTCTATCTATATACATGTTGTATTCTGTAAATATCCCTATAAACCAATATTAACACTTTCATTTAAAATTACGGGCACTGTCGACACGAGAGAAAAAAAAATAAGAACAAAATAGTCAAAAGTAATACTACTTCTTAAACATCCACACTTTTTATATATTGTTAATTAACTGTAGATCGATAAACCTTCAAACCCTAAATGTGAAGTTGGACCATTTCTAGATTTGCTTGTCTCGTCCTCGTACAAGGTCATGTCAATTTTCTTTCCATCGTTCCAACTGGTATGCAATTGGAGGGACAAACAAGAAGCATTGAATGTATATTTATCATTTATACATGGAATCTTTTATCTTTATACGTAACACAAGTGTATCGAATTATATATGCCAAATATCGCTTTAAATATATAAAATCTGAAATTTGTGGATGACCTCTATAACGTACTTTTTAAATTCGTGACATAATTATAAGAACAAACAAAAATTAACCTTATAACATATCAATATTTGCATGTATGAAATAAATCGTGACAAATTGAAAGAGTCTAATTAATCAACCAAACGAGGCTCGTATCAACTAATTTGTTTCAATTGATTTTGAGTACAAATCAAACATCTTCATTATAGTAGTTTAATGACTCAATACATCTTTTTTTTCTTTTTTTAAATTGAGACAAGAAATTAATGACTACTTAACAGAATGGTTTATGAAGAGATGGGAATAATGCATGGGACTGAAACTTCCTTAATTGCTCAAGGGATTTCACCACCTCCTATTCCACCACCAGCTCCTCCACCAAACCCACTACCAGATTCTCCACCCAATCCGCCTCCACCACCGTCTCAGCCACCAAAACCTCCTCCTTGAGCACCATTTCCGAAACCACCACCAAATCCTCCTCCAGAACCAGAACCGGAACCACCTGTCCCTCCACATCCACCTCCTCCTTGAGAACCACTTCCAAATCCACCACCCAAACCCCCTCCAGAACCAGAACCACCCTCAGATCCTTCACATCCACCTCCACCTCCACCGAACCCTCACCCTCCTCCTTGAGCACCATTTCCAAACCCACCACCCAGTCCTCCTCCAGAACCAGAACCTCCTTCCGTTCCTCCACCTCCACCTCCACCAAGCCCTCCACCTCCTAAATCCCAGTGATCAAACAAGGATTTTTTCTCACCATTGATAGAACCCTCTGAGTCAACAAGCTTTCTTGCAGTGGCGGTGCAAATAAGAACACCAAGAAGAACCGAAAGAACTAATTTGGAACTCATCGCAATTTTCAAGTAAACGATAGGTGCTGAATCCTTATTTATGAGAATTTAGGACTCCAAAAAGGGATAATATAATGCTACCGATTCATACCATAAACCACGTTTCAATTGTTAATGCACGGTTTCTTTGACGCTCTACCTCCACTTGATTACTCTTAGTTAATTAACAATTAAAAATCACGTGCTTGAATTAATGTCTGAGTTAGTGGGGTCTCATTAACCTCGCAGTTATTAATTTGCAGTAATTCAGTTTATGTTTTTAGATATTAATTAGTGCAATATTGTATGTTTATTACATTAGTCGTATATACACATGTTCTCATATCTTTCGAGGCATTGTAATATTCATTTATATAGTCCAATAATTCAGATTACGTAGTTATGTAAATATATATATTCCACTTTTCACATTCTCAAATGGTTTGATTTGATTTTAAAATTAAGTAAAAAAATAAGAATAAAAACACCGTCGTTCAAGTGTTAACTAGGAAATTGATTATTATGACATAAAATGCAGGTGTATTAATTCTTATTACAAGCATCGAGATTAGTCTTACCTGGGAAAGTTTTTTATAAACGATTTTGTTTATAAATATATATAAATGAGAACTCGGTAGGTGAGTACTTACTTATGGGTTCAATGAAATGTGTGAATAGAAGTAATTTAATTATTTATACAAATGCAGCGATACATAGGCGAAGTTAATTTTCAATTTCAAATTTTGGATACCTATAGCTTCGTTGATTTCAATTATTTTTCTTCATAAACAAGAAAGCCTAAAAGTAAATTTCTATAGTTTCTAAATTTGTTTTGTCATCTTCACGAAAGGGCAAGCTAATCTTCTCTGTATATATGTACACACACATATGCCATGTACGGCTTTTACAACATTATACATCAACTTATTTCCTATAAAGAAAAAATTACTAAACGAAACTTATTTACGAGTTTGGGTTATTTCCATGCTGTGGATTAAAAATTATATTATGGAGTTTGACAAAGATTTTGAAAAAAAAAAAGCCAATTTTGATAAAAATTTAGCAAATTTTGATAAAATATGTAATTAATAAAAATTGAGAGTCTCATAAAATGTGTGGTCAAAATTAATTGTTGGTTTTGATTCAACTTTTTAAGATATCCCAAACAAGAAATAATATAACATTTTATGCATCAAAGATTGATGGAAAACAAAAGCAATATCTATTACGAAGGAGAAAATATAAAACAATAATTATAAAATTAATATCGCTTAGAAAGAAGTTTACGTAGATCTCCCTTCCGTGTCTTTAATGTGTCCCTAATAAAACTAATATAATTTTGAATCTATTGATATAACTTCACAACGTAACGCAATATAAAATCATATACATGGAGTCGAATCAAACCTCATAAGATATTTCCTTTTTAATGACGATGAATGTCGAATCTCAACGCAACTATCAGTGTGGACTTGAGGTGAGACTCAAGAGGCGGGCCGCCTCAAGCCAGAATCTAGGCGGTCCAAGAATTTTCTTTACCTTTCAGAAATTTAAACAAATAGAATAAAATTAAAAATGTTAGTGTGATGATAACAAAGTATTAATGGTGTAGGTTGTAATAATCCCTAATTATCCTTCCTCTTGAGATACGCAAGAGATTTTTTCTACGGCACATATAGTTATACTTAATACCTAACACAATCTTTCACACCTATTTTTCATTTTCAATTTAAATATTTGAAAGGAAAAAAAATTCCATTTTACACACAAATCTTATTAAAATTTGGTTAAATGCACAATTCTTTTACGATGAACGTTGTGCAATATGTTTGGACTATGCACCTCGTGACAATTTGTTTGTAAAATGTATTGAAAGTTTTTTACGTTATTTTCGAATTTATGTTCATGATAGCGCTACGATTTTCATTCATTTTCCTACTTCGCAAAAAACACTTGCAGAGAAACAAAAAATGAATACTAAATACCATTTGAGGGTCCAAATTTTAGAATTTGACTCAGCTTTGTTGCAATATTTCAAGGACTAACCCTGAGAAATCAACATGATTCCTAACATGGCCAATAGACGGTGCCTGAAAGTGGCTGAAAAATCCAGGTGATGTCTGAAATGGCCAAGACACGATGCCTGGTAGTGGCTGAAAAATCCAGGTGATGCATGACACGGCCAAAACACGGTGCCTGAAACTGGCTAAAAAGCCTGGAATTGCCTAATATGGCCAAGACACGGTGCTTGAAAGTGCCTGAGAAATCCATGTCATGCCTGACACGATCTTCCTTCGGGTGCATGAAGTGCCTGAAGGGATGCCTGCATCCCTGCCACGGCCTGCCTTGATGTTCCTGCATCCCTGCACACGATGCCTTAGAAATCCCTGTAATACCCCTGACATGGCCAAGACACGGTGTCTGGTAGTGCCTAAGAAGTCCCTTAGGAATCACAGGGATTCCAACACCAGCTCCTCCACCAAACCCACTTCCAAATTTAAATATTTGAAAAAAAAAAAAAATCCATTTTACACTCAAGTCCTATCAAAATTTGGTTTAGTGCACAATTATTTTACGATGAATGTTGTGCAATATGTTTGGACATGCTCCTCATGACAATTTGTTTGCAAAATGCATTGAAAGTTTTTTACGTTATTTTTGTATGTATGTTCATTGTAGCACTTGCAGAGAAAAAAAAATGAATACTAAATACCATTTGAGGGTCCAAATTTTAGAATTTGTTTCAGCTTTATTGCAATTCAAGGACCAACCCTGATGGTCGTGCACATAAGCATGAAGATTATATTGCATTTTGATAGTTGTTTTATGATTATATATGTTCAAACATGTTTCTGGCTCCATCTGGTGCTATTTTATTTGTGTCAAGCTCTAAGGAAAATAAAAAATTGAATCCTTCATCACACAACCAAAAACAAACACTTATACTTAACTCCAGATTGAGAGTGTCAAAATTGAAACCAAATTGAGTATTGGAGTCAAATGAGATATGACTTGTATATTAATTTTGGATTAAACATTGGACAAGTTTATTAATTTAGAAAAAATATAATAGTAATGTGCTCGAATAATTATTTGTTTAATATAAATATTAAATTGAAAAATTTCGGAAATGTGTATTATAACTTATTTTTTTAAATTTGTGACAAAATTATAAGAGAACAAATGAATATTTTCATGGAAGAACTAAAGCATGAGAGAAGAAAGGAGGCTCATTAATCAATCAAATGAAGCTCGTTTTAATATGTTTGAATAATTTTAAGTACAAATCAAGCATCTGCTGAATAGTAGTTTAAATGCCATGAAAAAGATCACTTGGTACGGAATGGTTCTTTAATTACTCATGGGAGTCCACCAACTCCTATTCTACCACCAGCTCCTCCACCAAATCCACTACCAGATCCTCCACCCAATCCACCTCCACCACCGCCACCGCCACCAAAACCTCCTCCTCCTCCTTGAGCACCATTTCCAAACCCACCACCAAATCCTCCTCCAGAACCAGAACCACCCCCGGTTCCTCCACCTCCACCTCCTCCAAACCCTCCACCTCCTCCTTGAGAACCACCTCCCATCCCACCACCAAATCCACTTCCAGAACCACTACCCCCTCTTCCTCCACCTCCACCTCCTCCTCCACCAAACCCTCCACCTCCCCCTTGAGCACCACCTCCAAACCCACCACCCATTCCTCCTCCAGAACCAGAACCGCCATCCTTTCCTCCACCTCCACCTCCACCTCCACCAAACCCTCCACCACCACCTCCACCAAGCCCTCCACCTCCTAAATTCCAGTGATCAAAAAATAATTTTTTCTCATCACCGAAAGAACCCTCTGAGCCAACAAACTTTCTTGCATTGGTGGTGCAAATAAGGACACCCACAAGAACCAAGAGAAAAAATTTAGAAGTCATCTCAATTTGCAAGTAAAAGATAGGTATTCAATCTTGTTTGATGACCAATTAGAACACGAAAAAGGGATTATGTAGTGCTTGAATATCAGTTATTTGGAATAAAGTTTAATGCTTGAATTAATGTGTGAATAGTGAAAGTCTCATCAACTTGACGGTTATTGCATTAGTAACTAGTAATTTAATTTTTGTGTTTAGTTATTAATTCGTGCTTAGTAGATTAATTTGTGAATTAATGGTTAATGTTTATGTTAGTGGTTTGTACATATAATTTTTATATCTTTTGGAAGCTTATTGTAATTCATTTTTTATAGTGCAATAATTCAAATTACTCAGCTATTTAATTTCTCTCCTTTTTTCACGTGATATTTTTCTTAAATTACCAAACATTTATTTTTTCAGTTTCCTTCCACAGTTCTTCATCATCATCTCTCTCTCTCTTTATTTCCATGGAGTTCTGGTTTTTTTTTTTTTTTCAAACCACGAAGAGAGAGATGAGGTAAGTGTTATTTGGCAACTTGAAGTAATCTCGAAACAAGTTTCAATAAGATTTAAAGGTAAAATGCAAGAAACGAGATTTTATTTTATGGCCATGTTATTCTCTCGAGTGAGCAGTTCAGCAAAAATGTATTTGCTTATTTTCACACTTACAGTAGAGTTTGGAGCAAAGTCTCTCAATTTCGAATAAGAAATAATGCATCATATCATGGAGAATTATATAGTTTCGTGTGCATGGATTGACAAATAACTATATATGTACTTCTTTTAAGGTAATAACTACAGTGGCAGACCCATTAAGGGTCCAGTGGGCGTAGTCGCCCCACTGGATTTTCAAATTTGAAATTATATTTTATGTTTTGAAAATTATCACTTTTGTCTAACTCAGATAAAAGTGTTTTCATTATTCTTTGTGCGTTGTCATCTTTGCTCGATTCAAATTCACCAAGGCTTATCAAATCTTGAGTTATTGGACAGTGTATTTCATAAGCAATATCAAGAATAATCTTTTAGGATAAATCTCCTAAGGTGTTCGTTCATGCCTCCAATTCTTCTTAGTAGCTTGTTGGGATGGGAATTTGGGTGAGCCAAGATTTTATCGTGCGCTGTTCGCTGGCTTGCATGCTTAGCCTGCCATGACTCCTTTTTCCGACCTTGATGTGTGGCACCTACTGGTGCCATCAAATCGAATTCAAGTAAAAAAGACTTTCTTATCCGCATAAAAAAACTTGTCCCTCATATTTTTAAATAAGAGGAAAAAAAACAGAATTCCAAAAAAAAAAAAAAAAATTACATAAATTGTGGTCCTTTATTGAAATTAACATATGATTCAACCAAAACATAAAAATAAAAAAATTGTTACCTTGTCTAATTAGACAATGTGATAGTCAAGAATGATACTAACAGGACAATATTATTTGTAATTGAAGTCTTACCCAAAGAGAATGAAAGAGGCAAATGTATAACCTATTTTGCTTTCTCACATCGACATGTCTTCTCTAACTTTTACAAAACTCGTGACTTGTGTGTGCGACAAGTTGGAAAATAAACATTAACATGTGCAATTTTAAAAAAAAAATAAAATACAAACACAACTTTAGTAAGTTTTCATACGCAACCAGAGAGGCTTATGGAGGTTTGGATTCCTCAACCATATATATAAAAATACAAAAACGAGAAAGAGAGGGGAGGGCCGGAGGGGGGGGCATAAATCCATGGTACAAAGAGCTTTTCCATTTCTCATTTCCTTTAAAAACACATTTTAAAGACAGCATTCTGGGCATGTATTTCTGTTTTCTTATATTGAAAAAAATATACAATTTCATGTTTAAACAATAGTCCAGTCATTTTCAACTGAACTTGAAGGTTTATCGACCGGAGAAGCACTGGGTTTTGGCGGCTTCTCTGAAAATATTGATGAGAATGGTTGGCGATCATTGTTCTTCGAATCTTTCGAGGGAGCTTTTGACGAGCGTTTACTTTTGCCCCCGAAGATTAAGCTAAGTCTCTTGAAACAATTCCGTATGTCACCTGCAGTTGTGTTTTTTTCAGGCTGAGCTGTCATCTTTATAACTTCGTCTGGATTTAGCAACATCGTCTCCACTGAATCATAAACCTATAATCGAAACTTCAACAATCTTTATCAAAGGTAAAGAATATCGAGAGCTGATAAAACATTAAATCCGTTAACTTCAGTAGTGAACAAAATAATCTTTTACTTCTCTAGAAGTGAATCGCAATATCACGTGCCATAAAGATTGACTGCAAATGTAACTGAATCTCATTATCTGATTCATAACACCAGTGGCGGTGCGGGTCCAAGAAAACTAACAAAATAAATTATCTCCCACTCGGCTGCAAAAAACAAAAAAAATACCTGGCATATATCATCGAGTTTCTCAACAAAGGTACCCCTTTGACAACTCCGAACAATATAGTTTCTGCACTCATGGAACAATTTTGACAAACTTGAGTCTGTCGAGAGGGTGGCCTCAGCAATTACTAGTCCTGCACCCAACTGAAATTTCAGAACATCAGACATTGGCAGATGAAAAAATGGCTGTAGTATTCCATGATTTAGAAACCATTTACAAGCACAGTGACTAACTGCAAGAAAATGACACCAGAAGAGCCACTAGATTACTGAATGCTCACTTGTGAATGCTCCTCAATATAATAAGCCCCCGTTTGACACCCGTTAATTTTTCATTCTCATTCTCATTCTTCATTTCAACCACACATTCTCCAAATAAAATAACATCACACACAAATCAAAAAAACTTCATCACTTTTCCACCACACATTCTCACATCAATCACTATTCCAAAATTTCTATTCTCCTCAAAATTAGATTCAAACACAAGCTAAATAAGCTTTTTAAATCTCGAATAAATTGACTTGATCCTAAAGGATTCAAGGTGATAATTCATAGGGCATGTTAAATTGCTATACTTTTCTCTCAGCTCCTGCAAGCATTATTTGTACTCGTGCATGAAATGATACAGGGGCGGAACCATAAAATATATTAGGCTGGGCTAAAGTTTAATTTTTTTTCAATGAACATATACACTAAAAGATGTTCTAAATCATACGGTATAACAAAAATCGAACCAAAAATTGGGCAAAATCATACCCAGCTAACTAATTTTGACAAAATCGTTCAAAACCCACTAAACCAGCTGGTTCAACCGTAAACCGGTGAACTAGTAACGGTTTGGTGGTTTTCCCAATTTTTTTTCCTTTTTGTAGTTTAAAAAATTTTAACTTCATGAATGGACCTCATAGATTACAATTCAAAGGCCCGTATAAAACTACTGGACGTCATGCCCATTTTATAAATGCACTTATCTCAAATAGTTTCATAAACTTTGAATTTAGGATAGTGTCCTTCATAGATACTCTTTTTTCCAATTGTTTCATAAACTTCTAATGTGGGATAGTGACATAACAAAAAATGTTAAAATGCCCATCAAAATCATTTTCAAATCTAATTGACTAATTTGATTTTGAATCCCAACTAATTAAATTGTAATATTCACCTTTATCCTTTCATTTATTTAGTTTTCAAATTTAACTTAAATCGCACTTGATTATTAATATATTAATGTTAGATATCATTTTCTATAAGTTTAAACTATTTTAATTTAACAAAGTAAACTATTGTAACATATATATTTTTAATTTTTGAAGTATCGAGACTAATTGTAGGATAATGAATCTAATTAACAAAGATAGATTTACTTGAATTATTAATATGAAATTTAAAAAAAAATGTTTTTTTCATAGTATTTTATTATTTTTGTGTATATTTATTGCATTCGGTTCGATCCCAGTTCGATCTTAGTTGAACATTTTAGACCCTTCAGTTTTTCCGGATCGATGACCTAAAACATTGATCATAATATATTTTCGAACACTCGTCACAATATTCTATCAAATATATTTTTATTTTTAAACTAATAAAATTTAATATATAGCATATTACGTATTTTGATAATAACATCATTTGAGAAGCAAATTTATGATGAAAAACTAAAAAGAATAAAATTAGCCTAACCCAGAAATTAATTCCCCGGTTTAGAAGCAAGTTCATGGTGAAAAATTAAAAAGAATAAAATTTGTATAGCCCAATTAACTTCATTTTCAACCCAAGTCTAAAACTGAAATGATACATAATTAACCAAATATTTAAATCAAATTAAGCAAATATTTTTAAAAAATTGCTTCTCGGCCGGGGGTAGGGTTGGGCTATAGCCCACCCCTCCCGCCGCCCCTGAAATGATATATCTTATTTTATAAAACATAAGCTGAATGTGATGCAGCAAGAAAAGAAAAAACTCAGAGATCCAAATTAGTGATGCAAACAAGCATCTAACATATTTGATGTGTTTACTTATAAGGATACAAATTACTAATCTGCCTTTTAAGATTATTGGCCTATGAAAACAGTGAATGGGATCATTTCCGTGTATTGTAGAACAATTCAGATCCATCCCTTAGAAATATATTGGTATGTAGGATTATGTTTGATAGTTTTTCTTTTCGATACAGATGAAGGTGAAAGAAGATGAGAAAATGTAGGAAAATTAAGCAACAAAAAAATTCGAGTGCAGGACTTACGGCAGCAATAAAGAGCTGTTTCAATAGCTCAGAAGGTGAAATGTCCTCCAGAAAGTCCAGAATACCATCCCTACGCACAGGTGTCACATGATTGTGGTCAATAAGTTGTATTATTCACAATCCAAATACAGATATTGATATTTTCCTGGAGCTTACACAGCCAGATCCTCATCATAAAGGGGAGTTTGTCTAACAGCTGGTACTGGTTTTGCCGTTTCCCATAGTTCGCGCCACAAATTACCTATGCATCAATCAGAAATGACATATCAGCAAAGTTTTTATATCTATAGTTATTAGGTACTTAAAATGTTACATCTGCTATATCGACTTGGCAAGTAAATTCATTTCTGATTATGATGTATTTCAGTCACAAAAATATGAAACCATCTGGATTCTGTAAAATATTTAAATTCATTGGAAAAACTACTGGACGTCAATTTTGATTTGTCATTTTTCATTCACTGCAAAAGATTATCGTTAATCAAATGCCAAAAGAAAGGAAAACAACTATGGAATCCACAAAATGCCTCAACATATATTCAGCTTCAGACATAGTTATATTATAGTTAAGAAAACAGTATTTCTTGCTTCCATTTCCAAATGACAGTACATTCTTATATAACGACAAGCATTTGTATTATCAATATTGAGGTTTAAACATATCGACTATCGTTATATGAATTTATGGATAACTTCTCTTCAACCATGATCAAGAGTAGGGAAACCCATGCTCTCTGAAAACAACTTAAATTTATGTTCATGATCAATCAGTTTATCTTCTTCCTTTTTTTTTTTTAACTGAAAATAGAAAGTATTATGTGCCAGAGAATATTCAAACATTTTGACTAATGAAATGCTGGTGTGACAGTCTACTAGCCAAATAATGCTGCTAGCTAGGATAAACAATAAACATGACAAATTAATATCAGGCATAAAGAGCTACAAAAAGTAAATCTATAAAAAAAAGTAATGAGTACTAATTTTTTTGTACAAAATAGAGATAAAAAAAAAATACTACATCTTGCTAGAAGACGTAAAGAATGCCCCTTCCCCAAGCCCCATCGTCTTCCCCCGTGACCCTTGTCCAACCCCACCCCTCACTCCAAAAGGCATCACCCCTATCGTCTTTCCAGCTTCAATTTTGTTCTTCTCCAAACCTCAGTTGAGTGATCTAATCGAAACAAGATAAAATTTAGTGACTAATTGAATTTTTCCTAATAGTTCAGTGTTAATAAATGACAAGATACTACCAGAATAAAGATAATACAAAATCTAAGAGAGTGGGGAAGTCGAATCAATCTTTATTGCCATGTGACACAATATGGCAAATATATCCTAGACATCCGAGGTTGCATGTCGTATTGAATACCATCTTTCAGATAGAGTTCTCTTTGTTCTTCATTTCATCAGCAGGGAAAGGCAGTACTTCCCATCATAGCTCGCATTAAAAACGTCTAGCAGCAATATTTCCCGTTCCATGATGACATACTAAATTACAATTCCCTAACTCTTGTTAAATATGTGATTTTTCTTGTCAACGTTGATTAAAAGCATAAAATTTTAAAAAAGTAGCATAAATTCAGTGTCATGGTAGATAACCCAAAAGTCCTGCTGTGAACATGTTTGACCTCTGACTAGTGTCTAGTAAAAAAAAAAAAAAACATAAAATCACAAAGTAAACAACTAGGATGAATATGGTTGAATAACTGAGATTTTATTTATAAAACAAATGGTTGATATTTTCTATAAGAAGACTGATGTCATGTCTAAGATAAGCGGCCCTACATTTGAATTTAATCGAGTATCATGAGAAGTAATTTGTGGAAGCAATGCCCTGTAAAAGAATTACCTTCTTTCTGCATTCGCCTACTAAGTTGACCTTTTACAGACAGTAAGTCACCCACATCAGAAGTTTCGTTCACTTCAGTATTTGTATCTTCCATCCAATCAGGAGGAGAGTGCCATCTTACAAAATCTTCTAAAATGCAGCCAGGATTTGCTGCCTGACAAGAATAACAGTGCAATTAAGGTCCTGAAAATTTTCCCAAGAGGTGTTCCACAAAAAATATAAGACTTTTTTCATGAAACTTCACCTTAAATTTGCTTGATAATTATATATGGGCAAACATGTTTTTAGCTCCATTTGGTGCTATTTTATTTGAGTCAAGGCCTAAGGAAAATAAAGTATTAATCCCACGTTTGTTGTAAATTAAAATTAGAATTTTAGTAAATTTTGATAAACGTTGATGAAATGTGTGGTTGAAAAGTTGTGAATCCCATTAAATATGTGGTTAAAGTTAATTATTAACTTTGACTTGAGATTAAAATCATATTTTAATTTCTACCAAACAGGGGGCTAAATCCTTCATCACACACCAACTTAAAATGAATAAAAAGTTGATCTTCAGCTACAAATAGCAACTAATATTATAAGAAATCATTTTAATTAACTTTCCTTCATCGAACAAGATTTTCTAGTAAGATGGAAATTGAGAATTTTCATTTGTTTTAGAATATTGGACAAATGAAGTATTTCAAAATACTTCAATATTTTAATAACTTACTAAAATTGATTCTTCTTGATTTGGTGTTATAGGTTAGGGTGAAAGATATAAATTCACATATCTTACAACAAAAAATCTTTAAAACATAATAATGAAAAATCTATAATAAACCAATAGTATGCAAAGCATTATATTATAATGTGTAGGTTGTGACTTATCGGTTAGGAGTATTTTTGTTTGTTCAGCCATTACAACGACACATTTGTAAATATTTCGAAAAATGGAAACCATTATTCAAAATATAGTATTTAAAATGTATTTTTGTAAAATACAATATATAAAGTTTAATTACACTCTATCTATATACATGTTGTATTCTGTAAATATCCCTATAAACCAATATTAACACTTTCATTTAAAATTACGGGCACTGTCGACACGAGAGAAAAAAAAAAGAACATAATATTCAAAATTAATACTACTTCTTAAACATCCACACTTTTTATATATTGTTAATTAACTGTAGATCGACAAACCTTCGAACCCTAAATGTGAAGTTAGACCATTTCTAGATTTGCTTGTCTCGTCCTCGTACAAGGTCATGTCAATTTTCTTTCCATCGTTCCAACTGGTGTGCAATTGGAGGGACAAACAAGAAGCATTGAATGTATATTTATCATTTATACATGGAATCTTTTATCTTTATACGTAACACCAGTGTATTGAATTATATATGCCACATTTATTTGTTATTATTTATTCTAATTGAGGTGTGAATCAAATCTCATAAGATGCATCATTTTTCGAAGATGGTAGTCAAATCTTAGCCAATTTCAACATGTCCATCCACGAGAATATGTTGATTGTATTTCATTTGATAGTTGATTGATGTATACATACGCCCAAACATGTTTTTGGCTTCATTTCATGCTATTTAATTTTTGTCAAGCCCTAAAAAAATAAATTATTGAATTCTTCCTCACACAAAAATTATTGTGTGATACCAGACAAACTTCACTCCAGATTAAGCACGGGCTCTATTATAGTGCTCGAATAAATTGTTCGCTTTAAAGACATAAAATCTGAAATTTGTGGATGACCTCTATAACTTATTTTTTAAATTCGTGACATAATTATAAGAACAAACAAAAATTAACCTTATAACATATCAATATTTGCATTGATGGAATAAAGCGTGACAAATTGAAAGAGTCTAATTAATCAACCAAACAAGGCTCGTATCAACTAATTTGTTTCAATTGATTTTGAGTACAAATCAAACATCTTCATTATAGTAGTTTAATGACTCAATACATTTTTTTTTCTTTTTTTAAATTGAGACAAGAAATTAATGACTACTTAACGGAATGGTTTACGAAGAGATGGGAATAATGCACGGGACTGAAACTTCCTTAATTGCTCAAGGGATTCCACCACCTCTTATTTCACCACCAGCTCCTCCACCAAACCCACTACCAGATCCTCCACCCAATCCGCCTCCACCACCGCCTCCGCCACCAAAACCTCCTCCTCCTCCTCCTCCTTGAGCACCATTTCCGAAACCACCACCAAATCCTCCTCCAGAACCAGAACCGGAACCACCTGTCCCTCCACCTCCACCTCCTCCTTGAGAACAACTTCCAAATCCACCACCCAATCCTCCTCCAGAACCAGAACCACCCTCAGATCCTTCACCTCCACCTCCACCTCCACCGAACCCTCCCCCTCCTCCTTGAGCACCATTTCCAAACTCACCACCCAGTCCTCCTCCAGAACCAGAACCTCCTTCCGTTCCTCCACCTCCACCTCCACCTCCACCTCCACCAAACCCTCCACCACCACCTCCAAAATCCCAGTGATCAAACAAGGATTTTTTCTCACCATTGATAGAACCCTCTGAGTCAACAAGCTTTCTTGCAGTGGCGGTGCAAATAAGAACACCAAGAAGAACCGAGAGAACTAATTTGGAAGTCATCTCAATTTTCAAGTAAAAGATAGGTGCTGAATCCTTATTTATGAGAAATTAGGACACCAAAAAGGGATAATATAATGCTACCGATTCATACCATAAACCACGTTTCAATTGTTAATGCACGGTTTCTTTGACGCTCTACCTCCACTTGATTACTCTTAGTTAATTAACAATTAAAAATCACGTGCTTGAATTAATGTCTGAGTTAGTGGGGTCTCATTAACCTCGCAGTTATTAATTTGCAGTAATTCAGTTTATGTTTTTAGATATTAATTAGTGCAATATTGTATGTTTATTACATTAGTCGTATATACACATGTACTCATATCTTTCCAGGCATTGTAATATTCATTTATATAGTCAGATTACGTAGTTATGTAAATATATATTCCGCTTTTCACATTCTCAAATGGTTTGATTTGATTTTAAAATTAAGTAAAAAAAATAAAAATAAAAACACCGTTGTTCCTGTGTTAACTAGGAAATTGATTATTACGACATATAATGCGGGTGTATTAATTCTTATTACAAGCAACGAGATTAGTCTTACCTGAGAAAGTTTTTATAAACGATTTTGTTTATAAATATATATAAATGAGCACTCGATAGGTGGGTACTTACTTATGGGTTCAATGAAATGTGTGAATAGAAGTGATTTAATTATTTATACAAATGCAGCAATACATAGGCGAAGTTAATTTTCAATTTCAAATTTTGGATACCTATAGCTTCGTTGATTTCAATTATTTTTCTTCATAAACAAGAAAGCCTAAAAGTAAATTTCTATAGTTTCTAAATTTGTTTTGTCATCTTCACGAAAGGGCAAGCTAATCTTCTCTGTATATATGTACACACGCATATGCCATGTACTGCTTTTACAACATTATACATCAACTTATTTCCTATAAAGAAAAAATTACTAAACGAAACTTATTTACGAATTTGGGTTATTTCCATGCTATGGATTACAAATAATCCTAGCATCAACCTGTCATCACCAATCATTATCCAACCAAAACTAAAAATAAAATCCATAGCCCCATTTAGCAACAAAACATTTATTATTTAGCAACAAAATATTTATTAGTGACCACTTCCTCCAACAGTTGACTTTCAAATTCTTCTTCTCCAACCGCAAAAGCAATACTAAGACCAATAATATCTGTCAAGAGCTTATATAATATTTGTTCACACATAGATTCATAAAAAGCCGAACCTTGAAGACGATGATGTGTAATCTTGGCTGGATGGTTGGGCACTGCTGCTACTGTCATTGACATCCTTGAACGGTGATGATGATGGAGAAGACGAGGCCGATGGAGTTTGCGAAAGCCCAATCTTTTCCTTGAAGTCCTTAAGGAGTGTTACCCATCTCATCACTTTCTTCCCACTTGAATTCCCAAACATGTACGTATACGAATCTTAACTAAATAGAAGAATTTCATCTCGGCTTCAAAGATAGGCATCGGCGTTAACAATTTTTAGTTTCGATTTTCGTGAGTTCGCGACTGCGTGAGCTTCTGGGTTAGATTCAGGCTAATTGAGGACAAATTGGGGGAGACCCATGGCTAGGCTTGGTGCGCCAGGTGGAGATGCACCCAGCCAGGTGGTCCACCGTCATGGGTCATCCCGACAGGGCCGGAATTTGGCAGATTCCGGTGCGTTATCGCAACATCGGCGATTGCGATATTGTCAGTTTGAATTTGAATGCTTTTGTTTGCTGTTCTGGGTAAATTGTTTACATGGCTGGGTTCTTCTTGAAGGGGGGAGTGGGCTAGTGGCGGGTTACGGTCAGAAAGGTGGCCGGATGGAGACTTGTCGTCGTTTCATCGAGTTTCATGCAGCGAGTTTTGAGGTAGATTTCCGGTCGGATTACTTGGAGTTATGGGGGTGTTCTTGGTGTGGAATTGAAGAGGAGTTACAGGTTTAATGGGCAAACCATGTTATGGATTTGGGCCTGGCCGTGTTTAGCTGGGTAAGTTGTAGTAAGGCTAAGATTATATGGGTAGTTAGGTTGGGATTGCTGGACAAGTGAGGTTAGGGTTAGTTGATTAGATATAGTGTATAGTGAGATGGAATTGGGGAGGATTTGTGTGTTTGGGGCTTTTGGTAGCGTTTCCTACGGATGGCGTTAATGATGATGCCACAATTCGTACATGAGCTAACCCAAGCCAGATGGAAAAGCTCCTCCAGATTCGATCTCCAATACTTGAAATAAAGGCATCGAGATGTGTTCTCGTCGCCCCTCCGATACTTAAGTCAGAGAGAGAATTATGTGAAAAAATGTATATTGGAATATTATGTAAAAACATACCTGAATAATGAGGCTAAGTTATGTATTTATAAATGTTGGAGGGGGAGTCCTGAAAGGACTTAACTTCGTGTAGCTCTAGTTATTTTAGATGTTTGTATTGTATTAGAGGTATACAATTTGTGTTAGTGTAAAATTGGTAATAAATTAGGAGTTTGTACTTGAGTAACATTAGTATTCCTAGGCATGACCTCATAATGGACCCGACCTTGGAATTAGCCCATTTAGAGTGGGCCAAGATTGGGCTACTAGCCCGAGTTCGAGTCAAGTAGCTCGAACTTAGGCCTATCATATTTTTTCCTCATCACAAGTCCTTGTGCATCGAGGTCGCAGCTAAAAATTATATGCTTTAGCTGCAGGTGAGATGCAAAGAGGTGCAACGAGCTTAATTCTTTGTGCAATTAACAATTTGTATGTAGCTTGAGCTTGTTACTTTTTATTCACACATTTTGTGGGATCCACAAATACTAATCTTAACGACCATTCTTTTCTATTTATTCATAAATAAAATCGCTTATAAACATTTCCCAATCATGCATCTCTCTAATCCCATTTAGACCTAGCACACATGTTCAAACAATCAAAATTCTTGCATACTTCGTTGAGAGAATAAGTCGTTTAGATTTTTTAAGAAATTAATTCATTTCGCAAAATTAATGTTATTTTCCCCCGAGTTTAAGGTGAAATACATTTGTATAAATTGGACCTTTGAATTTCTCATATTAATAAATTTATATGACACATTCATACGATTTATAAAATCTGATTCCATGCAAGTGGGATCATTAATTTGGACTATATCATATTGGACAGTTAGGATATCATAATATTCACGAATATTCATAGAGTTTAACAAGCAATGCTTTTAATTTTTTTAAATATAGAAGAGTTAACTATTACATATTTCAAATAAAAAGGAAATTAGTAAATTTTACCCATGAATATTAAAAACACGACTTGAAAGGTAATAATAGTATGTTAAAGAAATATTCACATGACATATGAAGACAAGCGTGCCCGAGCAATGCGAAGCTAGCCTAATAAGAGGAAGGGAGATACTACATGTACATTATGGATCACATAATGGTGTCCATAATGTACATGTGGCGCCCCCTTATTGGGGGGAGCACCTGGCCCACAGGCACTCTCCCCAATAGGGGGTGCCACATGTACATTATGGACACCATTATGTGATCCATAATGTACATGTAGCATTATTCTAAGAGGAAGGGATTGATCACTTAAAATTGTGAAAGCAATAAAGATTGTAAAAGACAAAATCCACCATACAAATTGCCTAAGTATAAACAAAAACAACAATGGAATTAAATATGAAATGTAGCCCATACCCATGTCTAGGAAATTTTCCTTCAATATTTTCAAATATTCAAATCATTTATTGAATGCTCAGAGTACAACCACGTGATTTGTTTGAATTGATTTTGCCTATTTTATCTAGTCTAGCATAAGGTGCCTTAAAGTCTGTACCATTTAATAGAATTAATTATTGAGCACCTAGTCAAGCATTATATGTCACATGACTCTAATGTCTAGTACTTTATGACCTAAGTAACCATACATTACATGTCGCATGACTCTAGAGACTAATACTTTGTTGGATAATTCTATTTGTACATTAGTGGATGACAATGACGGTTGACAACCTCTCACATGCGTGTAGGCCCCATGTGATTAAAACATTTCAAAAAAAAAAGGGGTGGGCCCTCTTATTGTGAATATTGGTAATCCTTCATTGTCATCCATCATTGTACATGTAGCATGGTTGTACATTGTTTCCTAAATAATGACACAACAAACCATAAGAATGACCCATAATAACTTTGTGACCTTAACCATACAACAAACCACAAATGACCCATAAAAATAGAAAATAGCTAAAATAATAATAATTATGACTGACCCACAAATTATCTCATGTACTTATTTTTGCAAAAAGATAAAATAATTAATTCGAAGACTTTATAACTAAATATGAGATGAGTTAAATTATGAATTAGCTAATCCAACTCAATCATCAATTAAGTATTTTCGAATTTCATTATTTTATAACTCCATGTTTTTAATTCTTAAATAAACAAAAAAAAAAATTCGTTGAAATCCATGGTCTATTCTTTTATTTTTATCTTTATTTTTATGATAGTCTATGAGGATTAGTCTGCACAACTTGCCTGCACTATTAATTTATCACATGAGTTGATCACTTAAAGTTGTGAAACGAATAAAAATTGTAAAAGACAAAATCAAAAAGACGAATTGCCAATGAAAGTGTAAATTAAAACAATAATGGAATTAAATATATGAAGTGTAGCCCATACCCAAGTGTAGTACTGCCCATAACCTTCCTTAAATATTTGTAAAAATTTAAATAAGTTATTGATTATTCATAGTACAACCACATGATTTGTTTGAAATGATTTTGTCTATTTTATCTAGTCTAGCATTAGGTGCCTTAAAGTTTATACCCATCATTTTATAGAACTAAATATAGAGTGGCATTGTATGTCACACTACTCTAATGTCTAGTATTTTATTATCTAAGTAACCATATATACATGTTATGTGACTCTAGAAACTAGTTCTTTATTTCCCAAAAAACCATACAACAAACCAACAATATGACCCATAATAACTTTGTACCCCAATCATATTTTCCCTAAAAAACCATATAGCAAAATTACAAATGAACCATAAATAGAGATGGCAACGGTGCGGGGCCGCCTCGCCCCGCCCTGCCCTGTCCCGCCGCTCCCCCACCTCACCCCGTCCTGCCCCGCACCCCGCCCCACCTTAGACGGGGCAGGGCAGGGAGGGTTTGGGGTGCAGGCTTGCCCCATTTCTTGCCATGTTTATTTTTTTTTATTTCAAAAATTTTCAATTAACTATTTTTTTAATTTGCAGTTAATTTTTTTTTATTCTTCACGGGACGGGTTAGGGAAATTTCAGGGCGGGGCGCCCCCTCCCCACCTTGCCCCATCAACCCGTCGGGGTGTATTTTTTTGCCTCCATTCAGGGTGGGGCAGATTTTTTTGCCATCAATAACCATAAAAAAAATAAAAGTAAAAATCTCATGTACCTATTTTTGCAAAAAGATAAAATAATTAATTTGAAGCACTATTTAACTAAACCTCATGTAGATGAGTTAAATTATGAATTAGCTTAAGTTGATAAAATTCAAGTGATGTTTTATTCACTAGTCCAACTCAACCATCAATTAAGTATTTTCCAATTACATTATTTGAAAACTTCATGTTTTTAATGCCTAAATAAATTGAAATCAACGTCCCACCATTTTGAAAGGTCTTAAAATGTGGTCTATCCTTTTCTTTTTATGGTAGTCTTCAGAAAAATATTTTTTCCATACAAAAAATAATTTCGTGCCAACCAAATAAAAACAATGAAGAAATATGTTTCCTTGATTATTAAATACAAAACGAATAAAAACGCTAAAGAATTTTTTCTTGATTATTAGACACAATAAATAAAAATGAAATTTATTGAAAAAATGAAAAAAGAAAACCAGAAATTTTAGAGGCTGACACTAATGATTTAAGCAGCTTGATAATATTAATCTTTAATCATAACTGTTCTCTTAAATTTTAAATTAGGCGCAGCATTAAATTCATGCAATTAAAAAAAAAAAAATTTATCATGTGTCATTCTTCTCTTTTCCCTTCTAGTTGAGTACATTGTGAATTTTTTGCACCCATTTTGATTGATTTGTTGGAATTTGGAGCTAAGCAAGCAAAATTATTGGAACTTTTTAAAGGAGAAGTTAATATGCATGTTTTCCAGGATTGTTGAGTAATAATAGAGTGACAAATTTGAAAATATCACCTCACGTTAGTGATAGCAAAAACAACTCGACACGTCCCTCCCTGAAGGGTTGGTGGGGCGGGGCTTGCCCCGAACCCATCCTGTGAAAAATAAAAAAATAATTAATTACAAATTAAAAAATTAATTAATTAACTGAAAGAAAAAATAAACGGGGCAGGCGCGGGTAGGGGAGTGGTGGGGCTTCCTGCCCCACTGTCATCTCTACCTCACGTGTTCATGATTTATTAAATATTTCAATACGTTGTTTATAGTAAATTGGTAGAGCCCAATGCTTACATCAAGCTGGGATTAGTGAAAGTATAAGGAAATATGTTTCCTTGATGGCAAATCCCGGCACGCTCCGCCCCGGCGGGGCCCTGCCCTGACAGGTTGGTAAATCTACGGTGAAGTGTAATTTCTAATCAATAATTTTTTATTTTTTTTCAAGAGTTACCGTATAAGGCTCCCATAAAATTTCAGATATTTATCAAAAGTAAAAAAATAAAAATTGAATTTCTGAATGTGTTATTAAGTACCTTTTTTTCTTTTTCTTTCTTTTTTAAGAGTTTTCAAAACATGTAGAAAATAGATGAAACTAGCATTCTGTAAATTTCGTATGATTTACATCTTATATCTTCCCTCTTGCAAACCTAACATTTATTCTAATCATACGTACAAAGTATTTTAAAAAATTGTTAAAAAGAAAATTCTATATCTCGTAATCAATTGGATTATATCGGTGCAGGGAATATATTTCCATGATAACATGGCACGTGATTTTGTCATAACGTATCATTTTTTGTCACATAGATTATTTTGACACGTCGCTAGATATCGAATTTGGACATCAATGTAAATGAATAAATCTAGATGGATTAATTAAAAATTAGAGGAAGTTCTAATTCGGACATGCACTTCTTTGTTGTCGTGTGATAACAAAAGTGCTTTTCAATGATTGAGAATCTCGTGTTTCATGCCCCGAATGATGACATAAATTCACTACGAGCCTATACCTCCTCCTGTTCACAAGATCTAAAGTATGCGAGGAGAGTAAAAACACAAAAAGGCTCGTACATAGGAAAGGTGAGCCTTTTCCCCCCTTCCAAATTGGCCAAAAAACAGTTACTAAATCACATGCATGTAAGAATTTGAAACGTGACTCCAAAGCCAATAAACACAAGATGCGTGAGCTAATGAATAAAACGTGATAAGAAAACGAAATCAGTTACAAACCAGTCAATAAGAGGTCGTCACATGTTCTTTCTCCTAAATGACCCATTGCTCTAAAGCCTTGAAAGGAATCTACAAATACTCTCGCCTAGGAGAAGGAAGGCATACAAATTCAAATATGACCATCTGATATAGTCATTTCTCCTCTTGCTCTTGTTTGAACTTTAAAATTAATAAGTTTAGAAAGTGAAAATCCTAGTTCAATGAGTAATTTGTTGATTGGATTTCTATTATTAACAAATTAGCGTGGTTTGTTATAAACTCAAGTTAAGAAAAATTGAATCGGTCCATTGAAATGGAGAATTCTTCAAAATCTGCAAAAATGAGCCAAGCACAGGAAATCAAGCAATAGACAAAGTGTTGGAGGTTAAGAATCAAAGAATATGCTGTGGTCCAACCAATGCAGAGGTAAATTCGAAGCAGAGATGAAGGAATATTACAGCTAAATTGCAAGAGAACCTATCCTCCGCTCAGCTCCATAGTTGTTGAAAGAAGAATTTAGAAGCAAACGTTGGTAAAATTATTTAATTTTCCATGTGGGCCGACATATGTAATTAATTGTGTGTAAAAGCTATCTTAAAGTTAAGCCCAAATTAAAGTAATCTAATAAAGAATTAAGTAATTGGGTTTTGGGCATCTAAATAAAGTGTGGACCGCACTATATGTGTAGATACCAGATCCATTAGGGTTTGTATTTGACGATGAGCCAAATACATATGGAAACTATAAATAGGGTTATGGTCCATAATTCATATGTGATTCTTGGTGTCATCCCATCAATACAAGAATATTAGAGAAAACATGTTGAAGAGGAAGATCCATAAACCCACAATCAAGAATCAAGAAGGGGATTTGGAGCAATCAAATTGAAGAACTAAAGATCAAGATTCAAGATTCATTATTCAAGTCAGATATCAATGAATCAAGGTATGTTCAGCATTAATTTAAAGTTCTTGGTGATTTGACATGAAAATCTTGGGAATTATGTAAAGTTTAGGTTTCATAAAGGTTCCAACAAGTGGTATCAGAACTTATTCATGTTAAATCATTGGGAATCGAGATTTTAATTTCGATTTTTGTATAATTGAATTTCATGGTTTTCGAATTTAGCAAATTCGAATTTAATTTTGTTAAATTTGAAAAACATTCGGTTGGTTTCTCAAGGATTTCAGATTTTCGGTTTAATATATATATATATAGTTTGGCAGCCATCAGCTGTTGTTACAGTAGCCGCATCGGGCTGCTGGAACAGCAGTCGCGCCGACTGCTGTTTTTTGCAGCCGACGAGGTAGGGGGTGTCACCCCCCTAGTCATAGTGGCGCTGGACAGCACCGCCAAGGAAAAAGGGAGAGGGAGATGAAGGGGCATCTCATTAAGGTTTCGGTTTTCGAAGATTTTTGGGGGCAAGGTGTAACGACCCAAATTTTAAGAATTTAAATCGTTAGTCTTCTTGTTTTTATTTTATTTTTTTTTTCTTTACTGAAAGACAAACAATTACTTACAAGGTTATGAAGGGTTGATATATATTCTTTATTTATGAAAATAAAAGGGATAAAGATCATATTGTGTCATAAATTTCCAAATTCATGAGAATTTCAAATAAATGCAAAAAAAAAAAAAAAAAAAAATCATGCGACCATTATTGAATAAATAATAAATTATCGGTTTTACCAATATAATCCAACATAAACCAAATTTACAACCAAATAATCGTATCTCATAATTTTAAATGAAAGAAACATAGAATAATAAGACTAAAGTTGATGATGGAATAAAATTTAGTCACGTTACACCAGATTCGATTTATTAATTCCTGTAGATCTTGGCACAACAAAATCACCTCATCGTCCGCCAACCAACGACCCGATCTAATCTGTGAGGAGTATGGAGAAGGGTGAGTACATGGGAATACTCAGTGGGAACAACAAATATGGTGCAATCTCGAATAACACTTTTAAAACATACATTAGAAAAATCATACCGTCATCATATCTTTAGAGATCCAGTAAGAGCTCATAACATAACATTTGTACTGGAATGGCCATAACATCATAACATAAAACATCACATCATAACTTTAACTTTCATAAGTATAAAATTCATCAGTATGAATAAAAAATTTAAACGAGATAAAATCAACTGCACATCTTTTCCTACCTTGTTAGATTAAAAATTTCCTGAATGATGAAAAAAACTAAAATGAACTCATTTCATATTATGTACAAGAAGAAGAAAGGCTGGAGTAAAAAGGGATTGAAAGTGCTCACTTGGCTAGTACCTCTAAGGACAAGTTCGAGAAAAGAAATAATAACGAAGTAGTACCCAGTCCGGCTCAAAAGAAGCAGCAAAAGCTTGAAAAGGACGAATCATCTGACTGTTACTTTTGTGGAATCCCGGGACACTTGAAAATGGATTGTACCAAATACCACACTTGGCGTATAATGAAAGGGTTGTCTGAATAGCCGAAAGCAAAATGATGCTGAAAGAATCGTCTACATAGGCGACGACAAATCAGTTGAAGTAGAGGCTATACGGCATTTTAGATTATTATTATTAAAGACCGATTTTTATTTTGATTTGAAAAAGACATTTTGTGGTACAGTCTTTTAGACGAAATTTGGTTTCTATTCCTGTTTCGGACAAATTTGGTTATTCTTGTTCATTTGAAAATAATAAATTTAGTCTTTTTCTTGATTCGAATCTTGTGGGTACCGGTTCTTTATCTGGATATGATAATCTATACTTACTTAATTCGGTTGCCTAAAAACTGCATCTTAAATTCTCAACAAAGTTACAAGTAAAGCAATTGTTAAGTGATTACAAATTTTAAAGGTCCCACTATAAGGTCAATTTTCGAAACGGGAAATGTTCAATTTCTTGAGGATGTAGAGTTTGCGGAGGGAGATAAAGTTATAAAGTCAATGATTTTGTCTTGGATGAATAATATGTATATATTTCTTCTATTGCAATTGACAATTATCAGGTTCAATGACAAATTCTTGCTCCAGATCTTGTTCAAGAAGCAATTTCGGATCAAGACAAGATTACAAAATCTCCAATACACAATCAATAGATTGTTCCAGAAAACAAACTCAACAATCTCAAGAACAAATGTCATTAAAGAAATCTACTTATGGGCTTAAGTAGGCTTCCCGTCAATGGTATCACAAATTTCTTCAAATAATTATCTCGTTTGGTTTTGAGATAAATTCAGTTGATGTTATGTATATCACAAGATCAGTAGGAGTAAGCATATTATTTGGTATTGTATGTCGATGACATTTTTCTTGGTGGTACCTCTTTTGTATAAGGATATAAATACACAAGAATTGTTCTTGGTGTATTTTTAGATTATTGCAAAAGAATTGTATCGATAAAGTTCTTTAAAGATTTGAAAAGCAGTTATGTAATTCAGGTGATAGCCCTACAGTTAAGGGAGAAAACTCTAGTCTCAATTAATGCCCCAAAGATAAGGAATTCAGAAAATTCTCTATACTTCACCAATTGAGAATTTAATGTATACTCAAGTTATAGCATTCATTATTGAAATGTTAGGCAGATATTTAATTAACTTTGTAATGGAAATTTGGAAAGCAGTCATTAGGTTATTCAGTATTTATAGAGAACAAAGGATGACATGATCACATTCAGGAAAATCAGACCAATTGGAGATCGTTGGATATTCTAATTCTGATCATGGAATATGACTGTAAAATATTATCACTAGGCTGGTTATTTTGAATGAAATTGAAAGACCACTTAAGTTATTTTGTGACAATAGCAGTCTTGTATTCCAATAGGAACATGTCAAAGTTTATAGACATTAAGTTCCTAGTTATCAAGTAAAGAATTCAGAGTGGTAATGTTCTATAAATCATATTAGGACAAAATCTAAAATCATGGATCCATTTACTAAATGGCTACCACCCAAGATCTTTCATGAGCATAATGCTCACATGGGTGTTGCATCGTTTGATGATATGCCAGTTTAGTGAGAGTTTGTATTTGAATGTTATCTTTTGACACATACTTTTGGTTGTACACATTCAAATTTATTTCAGTAATAAAGTATTCAGTTCAGTTTTCATTCTGATTATGGTTGATCTCATAAGGTATTAAAGAATAAGGTAGGACCAGTTGGAAATATGCATGTTTGGATCACATTACATGTAATTTTCATGCTACACATCCACACTTGATCTATGTCATTTGATTGTATTGATATACGTGATCATTGATGTGTTTAGTTATGATATTTATAACGAATACCGCTTTGATCCTATAATGATATAATCAATGAACGAGATTGTTCGGAGATGCTTTTGGTTATGATAGCAAAAGTTTTGAACTCATAAGGTTATACACATTTATAAGGTAATATATGTGACCCAAGTGGGAGATTGTTAGGAAAATTATTTAATTTTCCATGTGGGCCGACATATATAATTAATTGTGTGTAAAGTTAAGCCCAAATTAAAGTAATCTAATAAAAAATTAAGTAATTGGGCTTTGAGCATCTAAATAATGTGTGGGCCGCACTATCTGTAGATCCATTAGGGTTTGTATTTGACGATGAACCAAATACATATGGAAACTATAAATAGGGTTGTGGTCTCCAGTTCATATGTGATTCTCGTTCTTGGTGTCATCCCATCAATACAAAAATATTAGAGAAAACATATTAAAGAGGAAGATCCATGAACCCACAATCAAGAATCAAGAAGAGGATTTGGAGCAATCAAATTGAAGAACTAAATATCAAGATTCAAGATTCATTATTCAAGTCAGAAATCAATAGATCAAGGTATGTTCCGCGTTAATTTAAAGTTCTTGGTGATTTGACATGAAGATCTTGAGAATTATGTAAAGTTTATAAAGTTTAGGTTTCATGAAAATTTAGGTTGACAAAAAAAATTCTCGTTAACCCAGGCATTTATGATTTAACCCTTGATCTTTTATGTTTTCCGAGGTCAATATGCAGGCCGATTTTCAAACAATATAATTTATTGCTTTTATTTATTCTATGGACCATTATCTATTTTTGACTCCTAAATTTATATTTCGAAGAATAAAAAATTAAATACGAGAACTGGGAAATTTTATGAGAGTTTTTATTAATATATAGTGGATTAAATTGTGACTGACCAAAGACCAAATGCTAGGTTTCCACAACATTAATGAAAACGCTATACGGTATTCAATTGGAACAGTACATTCCTGTTTTATTAATATTAGCATTCAAGGCCCATTTTTCAAAATTTATAATTTGTAAAATACACTAGGGTTTATAGTTGTGATAGAGGATATCGACAAGAGAGCCGTTATTCCCTTAAATTTATTGCTCTTAGTCCTTATATATTCATTATTATAAATGAATTATTGTTCTTAATATAGTGATTAATATTTGTGAGTAAGATTAAAGCAAGAGAAGCAACGATAAAACTTTAGAATCGACAAACTTATTTACGTTCCAATATATCAAAATAATTTATAGCATCTTAATTCTATATCCGTAGCCATGGCGTGCAATTACAGGGGCGGACCCACATGGGATCATGTGGGGTCAGATGACCCCACAAAAAAAATTGAGTTTTTTTTTTCCTAACCTAGACATTTTTGAAATCTCATTTTTGACCCCACAAAAAAAAAAATTTCTCAGTCCGCCCCTGCGTGCAAACAACAATAATTGGACTTAGAACATATGTTGGTGTCTTCGGGTCTCTTCCCCATCAACAATGAGCTATAAGATTTCTTCCAAAACAAGTTATGGACTTTGGAACGAAACTGTGTAATGTATCCATTATTCTCCGATGCCTACAGTGTGAAATTAAATGCAATTTCGAATAGACTATCCACGAGCTATCGCATTTCTTCAAGGCAAGTCATGGACGATCCTATGTGATATAATCCATGATCATATATAATGTATATAATGTGAAAGTAAATTTAGTTTCAAATCCACTCATATTGAAATTGAAGATTAATAGTTAGACGTGAAATGTCAGTCATACAATTTTCTTCTATGTACCATTTTGTTTTTCTTAAATTGGAGATATAGGGCTACATAGAGGTGTCAAGGAACCGAACCTCAAAACTCGGGCTCGGCTCGAGTAAAAAAAAGTTCGGGCTTTTTTTGATCCGAATCGAAACGAGCAAAAGCTCGTCCAAAAATTTAGGCTCAACCAGAACTTTCGACTTAAGCCTTAGCAAGCAGACTGGATTTTTTTTTTTTTTTTTTTTGGGTTTAATATAAGCAGTATGGTTGCCGGAAACTATAATTTTAGCAACTTGTATTTTTATTTTTATTTTTTATTTTTTAAGTTTTACAAATTACAATTTTTTCAGGCTCGGCTCTTCACAAGCCGGCCCTTGTGGCTCGATTGGCTCTAGCTTGGGCTCGAGCCAACATCCCAAAATGGGGCTCAGCTTGAGCCTCGACATGGTTTCATCGAGCCACGAGCCGGCTCATATCGAACTTTTTTCCTTCGAGTCACGGATCGTTCGAGCCGACGAGTCACATTGACATCCCTAGGACGACATGGGATAACGGTTCATGTTCAATTATCATGCCTTAAAAATCATGGTGGGAATAGATCTCAAAGTGGCTTATCATGCCTTAAAAATCAATCATAAGATCAAGCCTAAAATGTAAAGGTGCTAGCCAATAATTGCTCAATACGAAGCATTAAAAAGTAAAGTAGATAGATTTCTAAAAAATGGCTTCATCTGCGAGGCCCAATACCCAGTTTGGGTATATAATAGAGGAAATTACACCTAAACCTGATTTTAGATTTCCATTTTCACAAATCATATCATAAGTTTAACTTTTCAAAAATCAGATTTTTTATATTTTATTAAATATTAATTATATATTTTTCATCCCAATTAAAATAACCCTAATCAAACATAATATTCATTCCTCTCTTCCCGGCTCCCGTCCATTTCTCCTCTCCCTCACTGCCTCCTCTCCGTCAGCCTCCTCGCCGCATCCACCCCCTCTCTCTCTCAAGGTCACCGAGGAGTCATAGGTGGAGGACGGATCTCTTTCGCTGCCCATGATGGACCGACGTTGGTAACATGTGGTGGAGAAGCGGAATAGAGAAGATCCGAATACAAATCCCGATGCGTGCGGCGGTGGTGCGTGCAGATCCGTGTTTGTACGTGTGTGCAGATTTTTTTTTTGTTCTGGTCATCGGTGCTTTCCTTTGTGAGTGCTCTGTTGCTGAGGTATACGTTGAGCTAGTTGAGGTTTGGGAGATTTAAGGCCAATTTTTGTGTGCGATGGTGGTGCGTGCAGATCCTGTGTGTGGGCGTTATTTTGGTGTTGTTGGCATCTTCGTCGCTATTTTGGTGTTGGTGGCATCTTCGTCGCTGCTGTCGCGGTGATGGTGAATTAGTGGTGGTTTTTTGTGGTGGATTCGGTTTTGGGGGGTGGTGATAGTGGTGGTGGAAGGGTGTGGTGTTTGATTTTGTTTGAGATGTTGATTTGGCTACTGAGCGGCGACGATGGTTGTGCCGTTGGTGGAGGCAGTGGCAAAGTGGTGGTCACAAATTATTTGGGATGGTCACAAATGATTAGGTTGTTTGTCACCAATATTTTGATTATTGATTAGTTTGTGACCAATAAACAATATTGTGACCAATGAATTAGATAAATTGTGATCAATAAATGTTTTGTGACTTAAAAATTATAAATTTGTGACTAAGTGTGACCTAAATATAATTTATGCTGAATTAATGTGATGTTTGTGACCATAAAATAAGTAGTGTGACTTATAAATTTTGTAATTTGTGACCGATGAATAAAATGAACAAATTGTGACTCATGGAAATTTTGAATTGTGACCTAAATTTTTTTGATTATGATCAAATTGCATAGTTCTGTGACCTTAATATATTCGTTGGAATCGGAGCAGTAGCCGGAACGGTCGTCGGAAAAGAGTTGTGATCGGAATTGTAATCAAAATAGTCACCGGAGCGATAGGGGTGGTGAAGGTGGGATGGGGTAATTATGTTATATTAGAATTAAATATGTAATAATAAATTGATTTAATAATTTATTATTTCATAAATAAAAATTTAAAAAACCTGATTTTTGAAAGTTGAAACTTGTTTTTGTATTTTTGAAATGGTGTAAAGTAAAAGCATGATATATGTATTGTTCCCAATATAATATGGTCTTGGTACCAAAAAGCAACGGGAAGTGGCAAAGGTGCCAAAATTTAATGGACTTGAATAAAGTTTATCCTAAAGACAATATCCTACTCTCTAAACTGATCAGGTGGTGGATGCAACTGCAAACACAAACTACTAAGCTTCATGGATGCATATTCGAGATATAATCAAATCTCCATACGTGGACCAGATGAGGAACTCACTACATTCGTAATAGATCGGAGATTATACTTTTATAAGGTAATGTCATTTGGGCTAGAACGCTAGGACAACATACCAAAATCTAGTAAATAAAAATTTGGTGGATCAGTTAAGAAAAATAATGGAAGTATACATTGATGATATGCTTGTAAAAATCCTCCTAGCTAAGGACCTGTTGACACACTAAAATGCAGCCCAAAATCGAAAGGAAGTCCAATTGATAAATCCAAGGTAAAGACCCAACAGAAGCCAATTAAAAGGCCCAAGAAGAAAAGCCCAAGTTGGAGGCCTGTGGAAAAACCTGAATATTGGAAGCCCAAGAACAAAGGAATACCATCGCCCCAAGGTTGTAGGACGCCCAGAGGCCGAACAAAGATAGTACGGCACAATCACCCAGGACGACAGCCTCATTGTCGCCCAGAACCCCAAGTCGCCCAAAATCAAACAAGTCTAAAGGATACAGTTTGGAAGCGGTTGGCAAGTAAACCCGGCACGATCCCACGATCCAGGAAGCAACAAAGGTAGTGGCAGCAGTTACTAAGCAACTACTCCCCGAATAAGTGATTCCTCACTAAAAGAGTGGACGGTTACGAAGGATACGAAGCAAGTCTGAGCAGTTTCGATAACCAAAGGATGCTCAAGGAGTATAAAAGAAGTAACGTCATAGAAGAAAGAGACCGAATCAAAAACTCTCTACAAGAGATCATGTAATTTTTATTCCTTAGTTTAAATTTAATCCTTTTTCAGTACTCGTGTGCTTGCGCCCCTTGGAGGCGTTTTGTCTACTTTCCAGTTGTAATTCTTCACTAGTAAACGCACCCCTTTTTGGGACTTTGTCTCAAGAGGTATGTTCCTTACACAATCGTCTGACCCCCCTCTCTCTCGTAATTGTTGGCGGGTTGCAAAAACGCGCGAAAACAATTTGGCACGCCCGGTGGGACAGTTGGTGTTTGGTAAGTGAAGATACAAAAAGAGAAAAGATATCATGCCTCATAAAAATTTCGATAAAGAACCAGCAAGTCAAGGAGTAGTCCAGTCTGTGGTTGAGCGATACGAGGAGCGACAACACTCTCCACAGACAGATGGACAAAATCCAATCAGTCACAGCCGCTACGAGCCAATGACAGAATTGAGCCCTCGCACAATGTGTGCATTGCTGGGAGAACTCACGCAGGATGTCGTTGAACAGGTAAATCTACGTAGCATTCATAATATGGAGAAATTTACCCAAACGAGAATAGGCATTTTGATAATATGGCTAAACAACTAAATACGTTGAATGAAATCATGAATAAGTTGGTAGGCCAAATATGTCAACCTGTCATGCCTATAGATAATCACTTCCAATCTAGGACTATCGTAGGGCATACCTCGCCATACAATTCTCTTGGTGTAAATTCTGGCCCAAGTTTAGAGCCACATTTTGGCCCTTCTACTTCAAACCTAGGGGGAAATGGAACCATAAACGTGAATAATGGTAACACTACGTCCAACCTGGGGGTAGTACCACCATGAGAGACAATGTCCCAAATAATGGACAGAACGGGTTGAGTACGAATGACGGTTTAAACACTCAGTTTACCGGTCATAACAACCTAAATAATGGCACTTTTATGGCCAATCAAGGGCAGACCACTAGACCTCCCACGAATCAGCCAGTAAATCAACCAATGGGGAACCCATATGATCCTAACGCCGTGCTAAGAAACCAAATTATGGAAATAGTACAAGATCAAATAGCAGTTGGGATACGTCCGGTGATTAGGCCAATTTACACCAAGCCATACCCTGATTGGATAGATCAGGCATATCCATGGCCTAGAGGGTATAAAGTACCGGAATTCTCACTATTCACTGGCCTAGGAGAAGTATCTACACTAGAACATGTAGGGAGATTCACGTTGCAAAGTGGTGAGGTGAATGACTACCATAAGTTGAGGTTGTTCCCAAGTTCCTTAACAGGAGTAGCTTTTTCTTGGTTCATTAATTTGCCAGCAAACTCCGTCCAAACTTGGCAACAAATGGAGCAATTATTCCATGCTCAATTTTATAAAACTGAGTCCGAAGTTACACTGGCCAATTTGGCGAATTTACGTCAATTGCCTAACGAGTGGGCAGAAAATTTCCTACAAAGGTTCAAAACGGCCAAAAGTAAATGCTTCGTGCCATTACCTGAAAAGGAATTTGTCAAAATAGCACAAAGTTGTTTAAGCTTTGATCTAAAGAAGAAATTTCAAGATAGAGAATTCCCAGATTTATTCCAACTTAGCGCGAATGTCGTTAGATATGAGCGACTGGTAAGAGAGGAAGAACAAATGAAAAATTCCAGTAAAAGGACTTATTATAAAGACCCAAATTTCAATGTTCATACTATCGATGATGGTTATTATAACCAGACCGAAATATGCTTGGCTGAGCTAGTAAAAGGAGAAGCATATACTTGTCTTATGTTAGTTAAGCCAAAAATAGTAGGCAAAGATGAACCTGCAAAAGGTGAAAACAGAAAAACGCGAGCGTTCTCGTTCGACATAACCAAAGCTGATCTTATATTCGATAAATTATATAAGGATAAGCAGATAAGGTTGAGCGACAAACACAAATTGCCCGACTCTGAACAAATTAAGGGTAAAAAGTACTGTAAATGGCATAATGCATGGTCACATGCGACTAATTATTGTATGGTTTTTCGCCATGTGTTGCAGGATGCCATCGAATCAGGACGAATTACGTTCGAAGAAAAGAAGAAGATGGCGGTGGACGAAGACCCATTTCCACGGCCACTAGCAATGAATATGATAACGAATGGCTTGAAAAATAAACTGCCAAGGTTTAAACTGGTGATTGATGATGAAGAAGAAGAACCCAAGCCGCTTCCCAGCGTGTTTGAACGCATCAAAGGGAAAGAGCCCAAACAGGGCGAAGATATTATGTGCGACAGGTGTAAGCACGAGTTGAAGGCGAATACAGGGTCATCAATGACACGGCCATCCCATCATCGGCCTGATTTCGTATCAGTCGCTCAGCCCGTCAGGGGGCGAAGAATGCTGTTGTATGGAGGAGTGCATAGAGAAAGGGGGTTTGGGTCGGTCGGTCAAAGAAGAACGTTCAGGCCGCAGCCTCACCAGCCCAATGTATGGCATTCGTTCCAGAACAACGCAGGAAGGGTAATGCCGTTCAATCAAATGACCAGAACCCAACAAAGGCATTACCAACGTAATTACGGGCGGATGATGAGGCAACAGCAAGGGGAATCACGCCCTAGAGCGCCCAAAACGCTCAGAATAGCCAACGAAAACGTTTTTGAAGATAGCGAAGAAACAGGCACTGGTGAATCAATGGGAGATTTGCTGGAAAGCTCATCTGGTAGATCGAAGTTTGAGCGAGACAGGAAAGATGAAGATGATCCCGAACAACCTCTAACTATCCAGTTTGGCACATTACCTCCTGTCCTGGCTAACAACTACTTGTTGGCCGATGAGTTCAAAAGCAAAGGAAAAGAGGATAATGAGGAAGACGCCTGCGTGCTAGTTTGCGATGAAGGCCAAACTTCCAGAGAAATGTATGATGATGGCGAGAACGATGGTATGACAGATGTTGAAGAAGAGATTGATTTAGAAGCAGAGATACGGAAAAGGGGAATGTCGCGCAACACCCTGTTGAAACAATTGCACCAGGAAGGGGTCCGCGAAGTGGATCTATTGGGAGAACCATCTGGTCGATCGTTTGATTTCTATGTGCTGTATGGGACGCCAAAAAGGAAAAAGAGGGTACCTCGCTCTGAAAAAGTATGGATCGCCCCCTAGAATAATGCCTCCTCCTACAAATTGGGTAACTGAAGAAGAAATATTGGGAAAAGAGAAGGAAGGGACCCAAGGAAAGAAAGCTCAGTCCGATGTGCTGCACGTTGATCTATCACCAAGAGATAGCCCGCCAGAAAATAGGCAGGAAGTGGAAATAGACGCTGCTGAAAAAGTCATCTTCAAAAAACCAGCGATGAGGTTAACCAAACACTTAAGGCCACTGTACGTCAAAGCCTTGGTTAATGGTGTACCAATAGTAAAAGTACTCATTGATAATGGAGCGGCTATAAACACCATTCCAGCTAGAATGATGAGGAAATTTGCTAAGACAGAAAGCGATATGATCCCAACGGAAGTCATTCTTACAAGTTTCAATGGTGGGGCAACATCAGCAAAAGGAGTTATGCCACTGGACATAACTGTAGGGACAACCACCAGGACTACTGTTTTCTTCGTGATAGATGGTCCTACCAGCTACAACGTGCTACTAGGAAGAGATTGGATCCATGGCAGTCGATGTATTCCCTCATCACTCCATCAATGTTTAGTCTTCTGGAACGACAAAGGGGAAGCAGAGGTGGTACAGGCAGACCATAGGCCCTTTGTCGCGGAAGCGAATTCAGTGGAGAGATTCATGTATGAAGGGAATTATGGGCCCGTCAGAGTTGTTCAAGATGGGGAAGAAACTCAAATTACTGCCCAAAGCGAAGAGCCTTTCTCAATGGAGTCACTCACTGAAATGTTTAATCAAATGAGGCCAAACATAGTGGCCTTGGAAGAGCCAGTAATTGGCAAAAAAGAGGCCAAACAACCTTAAATGAATATTCGACAACAAAAACAAAAGGCCGAAGTTCAGGCCTTCAGAGCCAAGCTGATGGCTTTCAATAAAGAATGTGGATGTATGAAGAAAGAAGAAGCGGCGTTAAAGATGCTGAAGGACAAATTGATAGTGTCCGAAATGGAGCAGAGCTTGGATTGGGAAGTTCATAAAGTGGATTGCCTGGAAGAGCAAAATTCTCTGAGCGACGTGGATGATGAAGCGACGAAGATCCCTAAGTCAGGATATGCGCAAGCTCAAGACCCCTTGGTCAGGGATAACATTGGTGAAGAAGGAGAGGATCGCCCAACGTTCGTTAGCCAAATGTTGCCTCACGAGGTTAGTAACAGATTAATCGCTTTATTGAAAGAATATAAAGACTGTTTTGCTTGGGAATATGAACACATGCCTGGTTTGGATAAAAACTTGGTAGAACATAGGTTGCCGACTAAACCAAATTTTAAGCCTCATACGCAACCTCCTAGACGTTTCGCCCCCAATGTATTGCCAGAGATCAAAAAAGAAATA
>CM032640.1:24015179-24043706 GCA_019097785.1 Fraxinus excelsior | reverse complement strand
GTAAAAGAATTACCTTCTTTCTGCATTCGCCTACTAAGTTGACCTTTTACAGACAGTAAGTCACCCACATCAGAAGTTTCGTTCACTTCAGTATTTGTATCTTCCATCCAATCAGGAGGAGAGTGCCATCTTACAAAATCTTCTAAAATGCAGCCAGGATTTGCTGCCTGACAAGAATAACAGTGCAATTAAGGTCCTGAAAATTTTCCCAAGAGGTGTTCCACAAAAAATATAAGACTTTTTTCATGAAACTTCACCTTAAATTTGCTTGATAATTATATATGGGCAAACATGTTTTTAGCTCCATTTGGTGCTATTTTATTTGAGTCAAGGCCTAAGGAAAATAAAGTATTAATCCCACGTTTGTTGTAAATTAAAATTAGAATTTTAGTAAATTTTGATAAACGTTGATGAAATGTGTGGTTGAAAAGTTGTGAATCCCATTAAATATGTGGTTAAAGTTAATTATTAACTTTGACTTGAGATTAAAATCATATTTTAATTTCTACCAAACAGGGGGCTAAATCCTTCATCACACACCAACTTAAAATGAATAAAAAGTTGATCTTCAGCTACAAATAGCAACTAATATTATAAGAAATCATTTTAATTAACTTTCCTTCATCGAACAAGATTTTCTAGTAAGATGGAAATTGAGAATTTTCATTTGTTTTAGAATATTGGACAAATGAAGTATTTCAAAATACTTCAATATTTTAATAACTTACTAAAATTGATTCTTCTTGATTTGGTGTTATAGGTTAGGGTGAAAGATATAAATTCACATATCTTACAACAAAAAATCTTTAAAACATAATAATGAAAAATCTATAATAAACCAATAGTATGCAAAGCATTATATTATAATGTGTAGGTTGTGACTTATCGGTTAGGAGTATTTTTGTTTGTTCAGCCATTACAACGACACATTTGTAAATATTTCGAAAAATGGTAACCATTATTCAAAATATAGTATTTACAATGTATTTTTGTAAAATACAGTATATAAAGTTTAATTACACTCTATCTATATACATGTTGTATTCTGTAAATATCCCTATAAACCAATATTAACACTTTCATTTAAAATTACGGGCACTGTCGACACGAGAGAAAAAAAAAAGAACAAAATAGTCAAAATTAATACTACTTCTTAAACATCCACACTTTTTATATATTGTTAATTAACTGTAGATCGACAAACCTTCGAACCCTAAATGTGAAGTTAGACCATTTCTAGATTTGCTTGTCTCGTCCTCGTACAAGGTCATGTCAATTTTCTTTCCATCGTTCCAACTGGTGTGCAATTGGAGGGACAAACAAGAAGCATTGAATGTATATTTATCATTTATACATGGAATCTTTTATCTTTATACGTAACACCAGTGTATTGAATTATATATGCCACATTTATTTGTTATTATTTATTCTAATTGAGGTGTGAATCAAATCTCATAAGATGCATCATTTTTCGAAGATGGTAGTCAGATCTAAGCCAATTTCAACATGTCCATCCACGAGAATATGTTGATTGTATTTCATTTGATAGTTGATTGATGTATACATACGCCCAAACATGTTTTTGGCTCCATTTCATGCTATTTAATTTTTGTCAAGCCCTAAAAAAATAAATTATTGAATTCTTCCTCACACAAAAATTATTGTGTGATACCAGACCAACTTGACTCCAGATTAAGAACGGGCTCTATTATAGTGCTCGAATAAATTGTTCGCTTTAAATATATAAAATCTGAAATTTGTGGATGACCTCTATAACTTACTTTTTAAATTCGTGACATAATTATAAGAACAAACAAAAATTAACCTTATAACATATCAATATTTGCATGGATGAAATAAAGCGTGACAAATTGAAAGAGTCTAATTAATCAACCAAACGAGGCTCGTATCAACTAATTTGTTTCAATTGATTTTGAGTACAAATCAAACATCTTCATTATAGTAGTTTAATGACTCAATACATCTTTTTTTTTCTTTTTTTAAATTGAGACAAGAAATTAATGACTACTTAACGGAATGGTTTACGAAGAGATGGGAATAATGCACGGGACTGAAACTTCCTTAATTGCTCAAGGGATTCCACCACCTCTTATTTCACCACCAGCTCCTCCACCAAACCCACTACCAGATCCTCCACCCAATCCGCCTCCACCACCGCCTCCGCCACCAAAACCTCCTCCTCCTCCTCCTCCTTGAGCACCATTTCCGAAACCACCACCAAATCCTCCTCCAGAACCAGAACCGGAACCACCTGTCCCTCCACCTCCACCTCCTCCTTGAGAACAACTTCCAAATCCACCACCCAATCCTCCTCCAGAACCAGAACCACCCTCAGATCCTTCACCTCCACCTCCACCTCCACCGAACCCTCCCCCTCCTCCTTGAGCACCATTTCCAAACCCACCCCCCAGTCCTCCTCCAGAACCAGAACCTCCTTCCGTTCCTCCACCTCCACCTCCACCTCCACCACTACCTCCACCTCCTAAATCCCAGTGATCAAACAAGGATTTTTTCTCACCATTGATAGAACCCTCTGAGTCAACAAGCTTTCTTGCAGTGGCGGTGCAAATAAGAACACCAAAGAACCGAGAGAACTAATTTGGAAGTCATCTCAATTTTCAAGTAAACGATTGGTGTTGAATCCTTATTTATGAGAATTTAGGACACCAAAAAGGGATAATATAATGCTACCGATTCATACCATAAACCACGTTTCAATTGTTAATGCACAGTTTTTTTGACGCTCTACCTCCACTTGATTACTCTTAGTTAATTAACAATTAAAAATCACGTGCTTGAATTAATGTCTGAGTTAGTGGGGTCTCATTAACCTCGCAGTTATTAATTTGCAGTAATTCAGTTTATGTTTTTAGATATTAATTAGTGCAATATTGTATGTTTATTACATTAGTCGTATATACACATGTACTCATATCTTTCCAGGCATTGTAATATTCATTTATATAGTCAGATTACGTAGTTATGTAAATATATATTCCGCTTTTCACATTCTCAAATGGTTTGATTTGATTTTAAAATTAAGTAAAAAAAATAAAAATAAAAACACCGTTGTTCCTGTGTTAACTAGGAAATTGATTATTATGACATAAAATGCAGGTGTATTAATTCTTATTACAAGCATCGAGATTAGTCTCACCTGGGAAAGTTTTTATAAACGATTTTGTTTATAAATATATATAAATGAGCACTCGATAGGTGGGTACTTACTTATGGGTTCAATGAAATGTGTGAATAGAAGTGATTTAATTATTTATACAAATGCAGCGATACATAGGCGAAGTTAATTTTCAATTTCAAATTTTGGATACCTATAGCTTCGTTGATTTCAATTATTTTTCTTCATAAACAAGAAAGCCTAAAAGTAAATTTCTATAGTTTCTAAATTTGTTTTGTCATCTTCACGAAAGGGCAAGCTAATCTTCTCTGTATATATGTACACACGCATATGCCATGTACGGCTTTTACAACATTATACATCAACTTATTTCCTATAAAGAAAAAATTACTAAACGAAACTTATTTACGAATTTGGGTTATTTCCATGCTATGGATTACAAATAATCCTAGCATCAACCTGTCATCACCAATCATTATCCAACCAAAACTAAAAATAAAATCCATAGCCCCATTTAGCAACAAAACATTTATTATTTAGCAACAAAATATTTATTAGTGACCACTTCCTCCAACAGTTGACTTTCAAATTCTTCTTCTCCAACCGCAAAAGCAATACTAAGACCAATAATATCTGTCAAGAGCTTATATAATATTTGTTCACACATAGATTCATAAAAAGCCGAACCTTGAAGACGATGATGTGTAATCTTGGCTGGATGGTTGGGCACTGCTGCTACTGTCATTGACATCCTTGAACGGTGATGATGATGGAGAAGACGAGGCCGATGGAGTTTGCGAAAGCCCAATCTTTTCCTTGAAGTCCTTAAGGAGTGTTACCCATCTCATCACTTTCTTCCCACTTGAATTCCCAAACATGTACGTATACGAATCTTAACTAAATAGAAGAATTTCATCTCGGCTTCAAAGATAGGCATCGGCGTTAACAATTTTTAGTTTCGATTTTCGTGAGTTCGCGACTGCGTGAGCTTCTGGGTTAGATTCAGGCTAATTGAGGACAAATTGGGGGAGACCCATGGCTAGGCTTGGTGCGCCAGGTGGAGATGCACCCAGCCAGGTGGTCCACCGTCATGGGTCATCCCGACAGGGCCGGAATTTGGCAGATTCCGGTGCGTTATCGCAACATCGGCGATTGCGATATTGTCAGTTTGAATTTGAATGCTTTTGTTTGCTGTTCTGGGTAAATTGTTTACATGGCTGGGTTCTTCTTGAAGGGGGGAGTGGGCTAGTGGCGGGTTACGGTCAGAAAGGTGGCCGGATGGAGACTTGTCGTCGTTTCATCGAGTTTCATGCAGCGAGTTTTGAGGTAGATTTCCGGTCGGATTACTTGGAGTTATGGGGGTGTTCTTGGTGTGGAATTGAAGAGGAGTTACAGGTTTAATGGGCAAACCATGTTATGGATTTGGGCCTGGCCGTGTTTAGCTGGGTAAGTTGTAGTAAGGCTAAGATTATATGGGTAGTTAGGTTGGGATTGCTGGACAAGTGAGGTTAGGGTTAGTTGATTAGATATAGTGTATAGTGAGATGGAATTGGGGAGGATTTGTGTGTTTGGGGCTTTTGGTAGCGTTTCCTACGGATGGCGTTAATGATGATGCCACAATTCGTACATGAGCTAACCCAAGCCAGATGGAAAAGCTCCTCCAGATTCGATCTCCAATACTTGAAATAAAGGCATCGAGATGTGTTCTCGTCGCCCCTCCGATACTTAAGTCAGAGAGAGAATTATGTGAAAAAATGTATATTGGAATATTATGTAAAAACATACCTGAATAATGAGGCTAAGTTATGTATTTATAAATGTTGGAGGGGGAGTCCTGGAAGGACTTAACTTCGTGTAGCTCTAGTTATTTTAGATGTTTGTATTGTATTAGAGGTATACAATTTGTGTTAGTGTAAAATTGGTAATAAATTAGGAGTTTGTACTTGAGTAACATTAGTATTCCTAGGCATGACCTCATAATGGACCCGACCTTGGAATTAGCCCATTTGGAGTGGGCCAAGATTGGGCTACTAGCCCGAGTTCGGGTCAAGCAGCTCGAACTTAGGCCTATCATATTTTTTCCTCATCACAGGCCCCTGTGCATCCAGGTCGCAGCTAAAAGTTATATGCTTTAGCTGCAGGTGAGATGTATAGAGGTGCAACAAGCTTAATTCTTTGTGCGATTAACAATTTGTATGTAGCTTGAGCTTGTTACTTTTTATCCACACATTTTGTGAGACCCACAAATACTAATCTTAACGACCATTCTTTTCTATTTATTCATAAATAAAATCACTTATAAACATTTCCCAATCATGCATCTCTCTAATCCCATTTAGACCTAGCACACATGTTCACAAAATCAAAATTCTTGCATACTTCGTTGAGAGAGTAAGTCGTTTAGATTTTTTAAGAAATTAATTCATTTCGCAAAATTAATGTTATTTTCCCCCGAGTTTAAGGTGAAATACATTTGTATAAATTGGACCTTTGAATTTCTCATATTAATAAATTTATATGACACGTTCATACGATTTATAAAATCTGATTCCATGCAAGTGGGATCATTAATTTGGACTATATCATATTGGACAGTTAGGATATCATAATATTCACGAATATTCATAGAGTTTATACAAGCAATGCTTTTAATTTTTTTAAATATAGAAGAGTTAACTATTACATATTTCAAATAAAAAGGAAATTAGTAAATTTTACCCATGAATATTAAAAACACGACTTGAAAGGTAATAATAGTATGTTAAAGAAATATTCACATGACATATGAAGACAAGCGTGCCCGAGCAATGCGAAGCTAGCCTAATAAGAGGAAGGGAGATACTACATGTACATTATGGATCACATAATGGTGTCCATAATGTACATGTGGCGCCCCCTTATTGGGGGGAGCACCTGGCCCCCAGGTGCTCCCCCCAATAAGGGGGCGCCACATGTACATTATGGACACCATTATGTGATCCATAATGTACATGTAGCATTATTCTAAGAGGAAGGGATTGATCACTTAAAATTGTGAAAGCAATAAAGATTGTAAAAGACAAAATCCACCATACAAATTGCCTAAGTATAAACAAAAACAACAATGGAATTAAATATGAAATGTAGCCCATACCCATGTCGAGGAAATTTTCCTTCAATATTTTCAAATATTCAAATCATTTATTGAATGCTCAGAGTACAACCACGTGATTTGTTTGAATTGATTTTGCCTATTTTATCTAGTCTAGCATAAGGTGCCTTAAAGTCTGTACCATTTAATAGAATTAATTATTGAGCACCTAGTCAAGCATTATATGTCACATGACTGTAATGTCTAGTACTTTATGACCTAAGTAACCATACATTACATGTCGCATGACTCTAGAGACTAATACTTTGTTGGATAATTCTATTTGTACAATAGTGGATGACAATGACGGTTGACAACCTCTCACATGCGTGTAGGCCCCGTGTGATTAAAATATTTCAAAAAAAAAGGGGTGGGCCCTCTTATTATGAATGTTGGTAATCCTTCATTGTCATCCATCATTATACATGTAGCATGGTTGTACTTTGTTTCCTAAATAATGACACAAATTTTTTTCACAACTTGAGGATTAGTCTGCACAACTTGCCTGCACTATTAATTTTTTTCATGAGTGATGCTTCATGTACCAAATTTCTTACCTAATCGTTGACATTAGGTAAATATTTATGTACAAATAGTTTATTCCTTTTTTCATTGGTCTTCGGAATTTTTTTTTCATAAGAAAATAATTTCGTGCCAGCCAAGTAAAAACAATGAAGAAATATGTTTTCTCGATTATTAAATGCAAAAACGAATAAAAAAAATCAAGAATTTTGTTTTCTTGATTATTAGACACAATAAATAAAAATGAAATTTTTTGAAAAATGAAAAAGGAAAAAGGAAAATCACAAATTCGGACTCAACGAAACCAAAGATTTAAGCAGCTTGACAACATCACTCTTTAATCATCACTGTTCTCTTAAATTTTAAATTATGTGCAAAATAAAATTCATCTAATTAAAAAAAATCCATGTTTCAAATAAAAACGGAAATTTATAAATTAGTAAATTTTACTTGTGCATATTAAAATACGACTTGCAATGTAATAAAAGCATGTTAAAGAAATATTCACATGTCGTATGATGACAAGCCGTGCCCAAGCAATGCAAAGCTAGTCTAATAACACGAGTTGATCACTTAAAGTTGTGAAACCAATAAAAATTGTAAAAGACAAATTGCCAATGAAAGTGTAAATTAAAACAATAATGGAATTAAATATATGAAGTGTAGCCCATACCCAAGTGTAGTACTGCCCATAACCTTCCTTAAATATTTGTAAAAATTTAAATAAGTTATTGAGTATTCATAGTACAACCACATGATTTGTTTGAAATGATTTTGTCTATTTTATCTAGTCTAGCATTAGGTAGGGGTGGGCAAAAACCCGCCCAACCCGATCAACCTGCCCGACCCAATCCAACCCGGCCGGGTTGGGTCGATTTTTTTCATTTTTTTATTGGGTTGGGTTGGTTTGCAATGTTAAGTTGGTCGGGTTGTGGGTTAACACATCCAACCCGACAAAAATCACTCAATAAAAAGCACTAGAAAAAAAATGCATTGGGGAAATTGAAATAGGGAAAACAACAGTCATTTCATCAAACAGTTGTCGTGCAACATGACAATTAGAAGATATACGCAATCATCTAAATTTCCATAGCGTTTAACAAGAAAAGAAATAATTATATACAAGAGTAGGAACCATTAATCTCCATGTCCACCGGCGGTGAGCCAGGAGTAGGAACCATTAATCTCCATGTGTTTGCTTCGCCAATTAACAATTCAAAAACAAATCAAATACAAACAACCAAACCCTAATTACAAGATCCACCCAAACCACACAATTCCAATATGTAGACCTGAGAGAATTTCCATCGAGCCGCGCGTTCCCCGAAGACCTGAGAGAATTTCCACCGAGCCACAGTGGTAGAATTTTCCCACCCTTTAACATCAAATAATTTTAATTGACACCACAATCATTAACAATCTTGTTTCCCCAAATCTATAATCTCTCCATTTCTCTTGTAGAGAGGAGAGAGAAGCAATGGAGCTCCAACCATCGCCCCCGCCACCCCCATTGCTGCCGAGCCAATCACAAGCGGAAAATGAGGATGTCGTCGGGAAGAAGAAGAACGAGAGGGTGGAAACTCAGAGAAGCCTCTTTCAATGCTTGCTTGCACAGTAACACAGCCAAAGTTGATCCCATATCGGAATTGTATAGAAGAAGCACAAAAAATCATGCCTATAAATAAATGGGCCAACTTACCTTCATTATCATACGCTTTCTGGGCCTATCATTTTGGTGGGTTGGAAGTTGCTAAGTAAGTTATGATTAAATGATAAAATTTAAAAAAATAAAATAAAAAATGTGCGCCTTTGGGCGCATTATCGTGCCTTTTGTGCACGTTTTAGTGGTCAACACAGGTGGCATTTTGACCACGAGTCGCGCATAGGCGCGCCTAGGCGGCGCATTATGCCGCCTTTTAGAACACTGTTGAGATTAGTAAAAGTATAAGGAAACATGTTTCCTTGATGGCAAAACCCGGCACACTCCGCCCTGACGGGCCCCCGCCCTGACAGGTTGGTAAATCTACAGTGAAGTGTAATTTCTAATCAATAATTTATTTATTTTTCAAGAGTTACCGTATAAGGCTCCCATAAAATTTCAGATATTTATCAAAAAGTTAAAAAAATAAAAATAAATAAAAAATAAAAAATAAAAATTGAATTTCTGAATGTGTTATTAAGTACCTTTTTTTCTTTTTCTTTCCTTTTTAAGAGTTTAAATTTTCAAAACATGTAGAAAATAGATGAAACTAGCATTCTTTAAATTTCGTATGATTTACATCTTATATCTTCCCTCTTGCAAACCTAACATTTATTCTAATCATACGTACAAAGTACTTTAAAAAATTGTTAAAAAGAAAATTCTATATAAGCATTACAAAAAAAAATAACTTGTGAGGTAAATCTTTGAGTTATGGGGTTATAAGCTTATTTTAATGATGGATGAGATTTTTGAAACCACTGCGGACATTTCTTGTACGATTGACATGAAATTCACCAAATAATAATAATAATAATATGATTAAATAAATTGAGATTGACAATTACCCATATCTCATAATCAATTGGATTATATTGGTGCAGAGAATATATTTCCATGATAACATGTCACGTGATTTTGTCGTAACTTGTCATTTTTTGTCACATAGATTATTTTGACACATCACTGGATATCAAATTTGGACATCAATGTGAATGAATAAATCTAGATGGATTAATTAAAAATTAGAGGATGTTCTAATTATCTTATCTTGATCAAATCACAATAATAACATCATGATGTTTGCCTATGTGAACGACACCTAATGGGTCTCATAAAATTTGAGAGTAGAAATTTTGGAAATGACATTGGACATAATCCAAGTGGGAGATTGTTGGATTAATGTACTAGGTCCAATTGTTGGACTGGTTTTTCTATTGTGGGCCGAAGTGAATTAATTGAATGGATTGGCTTTGAGCCTACTAGAGTACATTTTTGCAGTGAATTAATTGAATGGATTGGTTATTTCTCCTAAATGACCCATTGCTCTGAAGCCTTGAAAGGAATCTACAAATACTCTTGCCTAGGAGAAGGAAGGCGTACAAATTCAAATATGGCCATCCGATATAGTCATTTCTCCTCTTGCTCTTGTTTGACCATCAAAATTAATAAGTTTAGAAAGTGAAAATCCTAGTTCAATGAGTAATTTGTTGATTAGATTTCTATTATTAAAAAATTAGTGTGGTCTGTTATAAACTTAAGAAAAATTGAATCGGTCCATCGAAATGGAGAATTCTTCAAAATCTGCAAAAATGAGCCAGGCACAGGAAATCAAGCAATAGACAAAGTGTTGGAGGTTAAGAATCAAAGAATATGCTGTGGTCCAACCAATGCAGAGGTAAATTCGAAGCAGATATGAAGGAATATTACAACGAAATTGCAAGAGAACCTATCCTCCGCTCAGCTCCATCGTTGTTGAAAGAAGAATTTAGAAGCAAATGTTGGTAAAATTATTTAATTTTCCATGTGGGCCGACATATGTAATTAATTGTGTGTAAATGCTATCTTAAAGTTAAGTCCAAATTAAAGTGATCTAATAAAGAATTAAGTAATTGGGCTTTGGGTATCTAAATAAAGTGTGGGTCGGATTATATGTGTAGATACCAGATCTATTAGGGTTTGTATTTGACGATGAGCTAAATACATATGGAAACTATAAATAGGGTTATGATCTACAATTCATATGTGATTCTCCTTCTTTGTGTCATCCCATCAACACAAGAATATTAGAGAAAACATATTGAAGAGGAAGATCCATGAACCCACAATCAAGAATCAAGAAGAGGATTTGGAGCAATCAAATTGAAGAACTAAATATCAAGATTCAAGATTCATTATTCAAGTCAAAAATCAATGGATCAAGGTATGTTCGGCGTTAATTTAGAGTTCTTGGTGATTTGATATGAAAATCTTGGAAATTATGTAAAGTTTATAAAGTTTAGGTTTCATAAAGGTTCCAACAAGTGGTATCAAAGCCTATTCATGTTAAATCATTGGGAATCGTAATTTTAATTTCGATTTTTGTATAATTGAATTTCATGGTTTTCAAATTTAGCAAATTCGGATTTAATTTTGTTAAATTTGAAAAACATTCGATCGATTTCTCAAGGATTTCAGATTTTCAGTTTAAAAAAATGTATATATATATATATATATATGATTTGGCAGCCATCAGCTGCTGTTACAACAGCCGCGCCGACTACTATTTTTTGCAGCCGACGAGGTAGGGGGTGTCACCCCCCTAGTCATAGCGGCGCCGCCAAGGGAGAAGGGGGAGGGAGATGGAGGGGCATCTCATTAAGGTTTCGGTTTTCGAAGATTTTTGGGGGCGGGGGGCTTGGGCTGGAAATTTAAAGATTTTGGGCCCTTGGTTGCAATTTCAATTAAGGTTAAGTATTTAATGTCTTAGCGCTTGTAGTTTAAAGTTTTGGTTATTCAGCCCCTAAAGTTTAAGTTCATTCAAGTTGGGTCTTAAGGTTATGGGTTTTAATAATTCAGCTCCCAGAGTTTTTTAAAATTAATTCATTTGGGCCATTTATGTTCTGAATTTTGCAATTAAAGCCCTCAAAATTTCTGTTTTGTTCTAATTGGCCCCAAAATTACAAAATTTTTAAATTTTGCCTCACTAAAATTTTGAATAATTAATTTTTGGATCCTTAAAATTTTCAATAATTAATTATTGACCCATAAAGTTTTGAATAATTAATTTTCGATCCATAAAGTTTTGAATTATTAACCCTTAGGCCCATAAATTTTCAAAAGTAAAAGAATTAAGGATTAACAATTCAAATTCTGATTTTGGTTTTTAAAATTCCTTTTGGATTACTAATTTTCCTAAATAAATTGATTGAAACAACATGTTACCAAAGTGACATCTCTTGCTTAGATTAATTTATTTGGAATATTAGGAAGGTAGTGTGTTTGATATTCATGCGGATATTTATCGGCCAAAAGGAAGGTAAATATTTGGCCGAATTATATTCACACGTGGTAATAAATATGTGACAATTATAAGATTTTGTTTTATGTGAACAATAAATAGATCCAAAGATGGGTTTATTGTTTGACATGATTTATTGTCAATATTTGTTTACTACACCAAGTTTCACAGATCGTAGGTTTGGCTCCGAGGTTCAACACCTCAAGGATGCCATCTTCTCATTTTATGGTCGGCAAGCCCGAACAACTGGCATACATGGCATGCTATGAGTAGGATGTTAAGGGAGAATATCTGCATATGATCATATATCATTAGTACACCAATGGTAAGATAGGTCTCACGCCTGGCTGTTAGCGTGTTTGCCGTGTCAAATTGGGAGCTAAGCATTCTCACTACGTGACATTCTCCCAAATTCGAATTCGCTTACGTCCTCGTAGCGAGAATAGAGTTTCGTATCAAAGGTGCGCTCCTCGAAAACTCCTTCGAAAGGCACCTGGCAATTGCGCAACGCTACCCTCTTCATCATTCATGCCCACAGCTTCCTTCTTCGTGTCTCGCCAGCTTGCCGACATGATCTGTGGCCTAAAATCTTTTCTTCGCAAAAACACACGACATTGCCCCATAACAACCCCGCATGCTCGAGCAGTCCCACTCTAATATCAACTTTCACAGATCGCAGGTTTGGCTCTTGAGGTTCAACGTCTCAAGGATGCCCTCCCCTCATTCTATGGTCGGAAAACCCGAACAACTAGCATACACGCATGCTATGAGTAGGATGTTAAGAGAGAATACCTGCTAATGGTAAGATAGGCCTCGCGCCTAGCTGTTAACGTGCTTGTCGTGTCAAATGGGGAGCTAAGCATTCTCACTGCGTGACACCAAGAGTACCACTTACAAGTTGGTATTTCTATCCAAAGACTAAATATCAATGATGTGCTCATTCTCTTGTGATGGGATTTACCATTATTTGAATTTATTAATTGTTTAATACGTATTCTAATGTGAACATATTTCTTTGACTTTGTTCTCTATTCAGTTAACTCTTCTACTTCTACAATATCTGCAAACATCGACTCCATTCCCATGCTAAATGGAACCAACTTTAAGGACTGGAAAGAGAACGTTCATATCGTTCTTGGTTGCATGGACTTAGACATTGCGTTAAGGACTGAACAACCCACTGCACTTACGGATAAAAGTTCCACTGATGAAAAAATGGACTTTGATAAGTGGGATCGTTCAAACCGCATGAGTCTTATGATCATGAAGTGTGGTGTTCCAAATCATTCAGGGGCGCTGTGTCCGATAAGGTAACTACTGCCAGGAGTTTCTTGATGAAATTGAAAGACGCTTTGCAAAGAGCGATAAGGCTAAAACTAGTACGCTTTTGGCGAACTTAGTTTCACTAAGGTATAAAGGTAAAGGAAATATTAGGGAGTACATCATGGAGATGTTTCATATTGCTTCAAAATTAAAGGCACTAAAGCTTGAGGTATCCAATGATTTGCTCGTGCATTTGGTTTTGATTTCTCTTCCTGCACAATATAATCAATTCAAGGTCAGTTGTAACTGTCAAAAGGAGAAGTGGACTCTAAATGAGCTCATTTCATACTGTGTGCAAGAAAAAGAAAGGCTAAAGCAAGAAAGGGCTGAAAGTGCTCACTTGGCTAGTACTTCTAAGGACAAGTTCGAGAAAAGAAAGAATAACGAAGTAGTACTCGGTCCGGCTCAAAAGAAGCAGCAAAAGCCTGAGAAGGACGAATCATCTAGTTGTTACTTTTGTGGAATCCCGGGACACTTGAAAAGGGATTATACCAAATATCACACTTAGCGTATAATGAAAGGATTTTCTGAATAGCCGAAAGCCAAATGATGCTGAAAGGATCATCTACATAGGTGATGGCAAATCAGTTGAAGTAGAGGCTATATGGCATTTTAGATTATTATTATTATTAAAGACCGATTTTTTATTTGGATTTGAAAGAGACTTTTGTGGTACCGTCTTTTAGACGAAATTTGGTTTCTATTTCTGTTTCGGACAAATTTGGTTATTCTTGTTCATTTGGAAATAATAAATTTAGTCTTTTTCTTGATTCGAATCTTGTGGGTACTGGTTCTTTATCTGGATATGATAATCTATACTTACTTAATTCGGTTGCCTAAAAACTGCATCTTAAATTCTCAACAAAGTTACAAGTAAAGCAATTGTTAATTGGTTACAAATTTTAAAGGTCCCACTATAAGGTCAATTTTCGAAATGGGAAATGTTCGATTTCTTAGAGATGTAGAGTTTACGGGAGGAGATAAGGTTATAAGGTTAATAATTTTGTCTTGGATGAAGAATATATATATATTTCTTCTGTTGCAATTGACAATGATCATGTTCAGGGACAAATTCTTGATCCAGATCTTGTTCAAGAAGCAATTTCGGATCAAGACAACATTACAAAATCTCCAATACACAATCAATAGATTGTTCCAGTAAACAAACTCAACAATCTCAAGAACAAATGTCATTAAAGAAATCCACTTATGGACTTAAGTAGGCTTCCCGTCAATGGTATCACAAATTTTATCAAATAACCATCTCGTTTGGTTTTGAGATAAATTCAGTTGATGATTATGTATATCATAAGTTCAGTGGGAGTAAACATATTATTTGGTATTGTATGTCGATGATATATTTTTCTTGGTGGTACCTCTTTTGTATAAGGATATAGATACACAAGAATTGTTCTTGGTGTATTTTTAGATTATTGCAAAAGAATTGTATCGATAAAGTTCTTTAAAGATTTGAAATGCAGTTATGTAATTCAGGTGATAGCCCTACAATTAAGGGAGAAAACTTTAGTCTCAATTAATGCCCCAAAGATAAGGAATACAGAAAATTCTCTATGCTTCATCAATTGAGAATTTAATGTATACTCGGATTATATCATTCATTGTTGGAATGTTAGGCAGACATTTAATTAACTTTGTAATGGAAATTTGGAAAGCAGCCATTAGGTTATTCAGTATCTATAGAGAACAAAAGATTACATAATCACATTCAGGAAAATCAGACCAATTGGAGATCGTTGGATATTCTAATTCTGATCATAGAATATAATTGTAAAATATTATCACTAGGCTGCTTATTTTGGATGGAATTGAAAGACCACTTAAGTTATTTTGTGACAATAGCAGTTTTGTATTCCAATATGAACGTGACGATATCAAAATTTATAGACATTAAGTTCCTAGTTATCAAGTAAAGAATTCAGAGTGGTTATGTTTCTATAAAGTATATTGGGACAAACTCTAAAATCATGGATCCATTTACTAAATGGCTACCACCCAAGGTCTTTCATGAGAATAATGCTCATATGGGTGTTGCATCATTTGATGATATGCCTGTTTAGTGAGAGTTTGTATTTGGATGTTGTCTTTTGACACATACTTTTGGTTGTGCACATTCAAGTTTATTTCAGTAATAAAGTATTCAGTTCAGTTTTCACTCTGATTATAGTTGATCTCATAAGGTATTAAAGAATAATGTAGGACCAGTTGGAAATAGGCATGTTTGGATCACATTACATATAATTTCCATGCTACACGTCCACACTTGATCTATATCATTTGATTGTATTGATATACGTGATCATTGATGGGTTTAGTTATGATATTTATAACGAATGCCGCTTTGATCCTATAATAATATAATCAATGAACGAGATTGTTCGGAGATGCTTTTGGTTATGATAGCAAAAGTTTTGAGCTCATAAAGTTATACACATTTATAAGGTAACATGTGTGACCCAAGTGGGAGATTGTTGGGAAAATTATTTAATTTTTCATGTGGGCCGACATATGTAATTAATTGTGGGTAAATGATATCCTAAAGTTAAGCCCAAATTAAAGTGATCTAATAAAGAATTAAGTAATTGGGCTTTGGACATCTAAATAAAGTGTGGGTCGCACTATATGTATAGATACCAGATCCATTAGAGTTTGTATTTGACAATGGACCAAATACATATGGAAACTATAAATAGGGTTATGGTCCCCAATTCATATATGATTCTCATTCTTGGTGTCATCTCATCAACACAAGAGTATTAGAGAAAATATATTGAAGAGGAAGATCCATGAACCCACAATCAAGAATCAAGAAGAGGATTTGGAGCAATCAAATTGAAGAACTAAAGATCAAGATTCATTATTCAAGTTAGAAATTAATGGATCAAGGTATGTTTCGCGTTAATTTAAAGTTCTTGGTGATTTGACATGAAAATCTTGAGAATTATGTAAAATTTATAAAGTTTAGATTTCATGAAAATTTAGGTTGACAAAAAAAAAAAAAAAAAAAATCTCGTTAACCCAGGCATTTATGATTTAACCCTTGATCTTTTATGTTTTTCGGGGTCAATATGGAGGCTGATTTTCAAACAATATAATTTATTGCTTTTATTTATTCTATGGACCATTATCTATTTTTGACTCCTCAATTTATATTTCGAAGAATAAAAAATTAAATACGAGAACTGGGAAATTTTATGAGAGTTTTTATTAATATATAGTGGATTAAATTGTGACTGACCAAAGACCAAATGCTAGGTTTCCACAACATTAATGAAAACGCTCTCGTCTTTCAACTTGCGTCTTGTCTAATAATATAGTATACGGTGTTCAATTGGAATAGTACATTCCTATTTTATTAGGGAATACTTTTTAAATTACCTTTGTCAAACACGTCTTTTGTCAGTTTACCCAATTTTTTTGGACATTCACCACAATTGCCGTCCAAGACTTAAAAGACAAAAATATCCTTAAAATGTTATACAATTACATAAATGTGGTATTGTTTAAAAGACAAAAATGTCCTTTTTAACTTATAAAGAATTTCAAACATTCTCAATTAAATTTAAAAATAAAATCACTTTTTTTGTATGTTTACTCCAATACAGATAAAAATTGTTTCATTTTTTATCTGCTTCAAACTTGAAAACAGATAAATTTATCAAACGCTATACAAGAAGATATTATTTACAACAATCAGTGGAATTGATTTACATATTTTTAAATTCGCTTCGTTAAATTAGTAAATTTTTTTAATATTTAAATTTTATTTCGATATAGATATATAAAAAATTTATAATTTTAAATGGATCTAAAATCATTTTTAACAAAAACGAGAAAAAAAATTTATCTACATATATAATTACAAACAAATTTACGTATGTAAAATGCCAAGACTTATATGGAAAAAATCGTACCCGGACGTCCGGGTCCAGAAGTCCGGGCCCGGACGTTCAGGTCCAGACGTCTGGACCCGGACGTCCGGGCCTGGACTGCCCACTCGTCCGGGCGTCTGGGAAGGGTGCGCTTGACAACCTTTTTAGGCCATAACTTTCTCTCCTAATATCCGATTGAGGTGATTCAAAATGCGTTGAAAAGCTAACTCAAATGGTTACAACTTTGCTTCAGATACCATCTTCGAATTCGATCATTTTCCATGTCAAAAATGGTCTCAATATGAAGCTGAAAATCGGTGCAAAACTTTTCAGCTTGAAAGTTGATATATGATAATGTCTTGGTTATATTTCATCCATTTGACTCATTTCTTCATCCAATTGATCTCCAACACTCTCGAATCTTCATCACAAGGTTAGAAACAAGTTTATAATATTTTCACTTAGTCCCTGAACTATCACTTTCCTCCATATTAGTCTTTTCGCTCTTTTCTTCTAATTTCCATCGTGTTCGTCCATTGCATCCTAAACCAAAATACAAGTGTACTTAGAACACTTAGACGCCAATAAATTATGAAAATGCAATTGTTATTGGATGAAAAATGTGATAATTGATCTGGATCTTTATTCTTAGAATCGAGTGACCTTCAGACTCTGAATATGCAAATTGTTCCCTTCAACGACCTCTTACCTTAATGAGATCTTTTCTATTTCAACTTCTTGCCTTCACTGTATCATTTCCAAGGACAAGTCCCTAGATTTGGATTAAATAAAAACTGTATTGGTTGTTAAAATAAGAAGAAGTTTCTTCTTAGATCTATCAAGAATCTATGAGAATGAAAATTTAGAAACTCGTTCTTCTATAAAAGAAATGGAATATTATTGATATTCTGAAATTGGTACAAGAATTATATCAAAAGACAGAAATATTTTGATTTTATTACAGTCTGAGAGCTCAAGTATTTTTCTAACTCATTATACCTCTATCTTAACCCAAAGACTTCTATTTATACAACTCATGAGGCTCGATTATTGGTCTCTTACATCATTCATTATCTCATACTCCACTAATGGAATTATATTATTACAACAGTATATTCACTACATAATTGTAGTTCTATAACTCTTTTAAGACTTGATTGATCTTTTCTTAAAATTATAATGGCTTAGTTTACTTTAATCGTTTATTTAATGCTTTATAAACAAATTAAATAAGTAATTTAAGATAAATATTTTAATTGTTTACTTAATATATCATTGTAAAAAAAGAATTTACAATTCATTTCCTTATTTTAATTATTTATATAATACTTAATTATAATTAATAGAATATTAAATAAATAATCAAAATATAAAATATAAATAAACAATTCAAAGAAAACAATTTATTTAATATTTTATTATTTGTTTATATAATATTTAAATATAATTAAATTTATTATCTTAATTGCTAATTGATTAATTCATTATTTCCTAATTTAATTTTTAATTGAATAATAAATTATTTATCGTTTATGTAATAGTTTATTGAAATTAATAGTTTATTAAATAAACAATCGAATATTTACTATTTTATTATTTATAACTAAATAATATTTTAGTATTTATAACTAAATAATATTTAATTATTTATTATTTTAATTGGTAATTGATTAATAAATTATTTATCGTTTATATAATAGTTTATTGAAATTAATAGATTATTAAATAAACAATCGAATATTTAATATTTTAGTATTTATAACTAAATAATATTTAATTATTTATTATTTTAATTGTTAATTGATTAATAAATTATTTATCGTTTATGTAATAGTTTATTGAAATTAATAGATTATTAAATAAACAATCGAATATTTACTATTTTATTATTTATAACTAAATAATAATTATTTATTTATTATTTTAATTGGTAGTTGATTAATAAATTATTTATCGTTTATGTAATATTTTATTGAAATTAATAGATTATTAAATAAACCATCGAATATTTAATATTTTATTATTTATAACTGAATAATATTTTAGTATTTATAACTAAATAATATTTAATTATATTATATTAATTATTAATTTATTATTTTAATAGTTTATTGAAATTAATAGATTATTAAATAAACAATCGACTATTTACTATTTTATTATTTATAACTAAATAATATTTTAGTATTTATTATTTTAATTGTTAATTGATTAATAAATTATTTATCGTTTATGTAATAGTTTATTGAAATTAATAGATTATTAAATAAACAATCGCATATTTAATATTTATTATTTATAACTAAATAATATTTTATTATTTATAATTAAAGAATATTTTATTATTTATTATTTTAATTGTTAATTGATTAATTTGTTATTTATCATTTATGTAATAGTTTATAGAAATTAATGGATTATTAAATAAACAATTGAATATTTAATATTTTATTATTTATAACTAAATAATATTTAATAGTTTATCATTTTAATTGTTAATTGATTAATAAATTATTTATCGTTTATGTAATATTTTATTGAAATTAATAGATTATTAAATAAACAATGGAATATTTATTATTTATAACTAAATAATATTTTATTATTTATAACTAAATAGTATTTAATTATTTATGATTTTAATTGTTAATTGATTAATTTGTTATTTCCTATTTTAATTTTTAATTGAAAATTAAATAATTTATCGTTTATGTAATAGTTAATTGATTTTAATAGAGTATAAAATAAACAATCGAATATTTAATAATTTATTATTTGTAACTAAGTAATATTTAACTACTATACTCTTTTTTGTAACTAAATATTAAACAAACTATTGAATACTAAACAAAATAAATAATTAATAAATAGATTATTAACTAAACCATCGAGTAATTAATATTTTATTATTTATAACTAAATAATATTTTATTATTTTTTATTTTAATTGTTAATTGATTATCTCATTATTTCTTATTTTAATTGTTAATTGAATATTTTATATAATATTTAATTATAATTAATATAATATTAAATAAACAATTGAATATTGAATATTTTTTTATTTAAAACTAAATAAAATTTTACTATTTTAATTTTAATTTTTAATTGAATATTTCATTATTTATTATTTTAATTGTTAATTGAATATTAATTTATTTAATATTTTATATAATACTTAATTATACTTGAAAAATAAAATTTAAACAAACAATTCAAAGAAACAATTTATTTTGTTTATTTATTATTTATAAATATTTTACTTTGAAATAAATTACTTCTTGTAACTAAATAGTAATCAAACTATTAAAATAAACAAATTAAATAAATTATTAAAAGAAATAATTTATTTTAATGGTTCATTTAATGTTTTATAAACAATTTCAATAAATAATTTAAAATAAATATTTTACTTGTTCACTTAATATTTCGTTGTAAAAGAAAAATTTATAATTAAATTTCTTATTTTAATTGTTTATATAATATTTAATTATTATTAATAAAATATTAAACAAACAATCAAAATATAAAATTTAACTAAACAATTTATTTTGTTTATTTAATATTTTATTATTCGTGATTAAATAATATTTCACTTTTAAATAAACTCTTTTTTTGTAACTAAATATTAGACGAACTATTAAAATATACAAATTAAATAAAAAATTAAATGAAATCAATAATTAAAAATTCACGACTAAATTAAACTATAATTAATATTAAATAATAAAATTAGAAATTAATTTTAAATAAAATATTTAGTATATACAATATTTATATAAAATAATATGAAAAAAAAAATCATCTGGGCCCGATGCCCCCAGATGGCATCTGGGCCCCCAGAGTGCCCCCAGAGTCTGGGGGCCCCCCAAAGATGCCCCCAGATGCTAACTGGGCGCAGACGCTATCTGGGCCCAGACGCAAATTGGGGAGTCGTCTCCTTCATGCAGAATTGTCGAAAAATGTCATTTTTAACGATCTCCATTTTCCAAAACTCACCCAAATCACATTTCATCCTTAATAAAATATCTACAACAATTTTTTAAAAGATAATCAACAAAAATTTGAAAACTTGTTTTATTTATTTAATGATTTCAACCATGCTTTGTAATCAAATTACTGAATTTTTGTCGATTTTTTGGTCGTCAATCTTGCTCCTCATTGGTGAATATTTTTTTTCTCCTCTTCCAAGTCACGTGTGAGGATAAAAATGGAAAAATGCTTGACTTTTAAGTTTCATTAGTTTTTTCCTTTTTTAAAAAAAAAAATACTGGTCAACGGCTATTTTGGAAAATGGGCCAGGTCACCCGGGTATTTTCAACTATTTCCTCGTTTTATTAGTATTAGCATTCAAGGCCCATTTATAATTTGTAAAATACACTAGGGTTTATAGTTGTGATAGAGGATATCGACAAGAGAGCCGTTATTCCCTTAAATTTATTGCTCTTCGCCCTTATATATTCATTATTATAAATGAATTATTGTTCTTAATATAGTGATTAATATTTGTGAGTAAGATTAAAGCAAGAGAAGCAACGATAAAACTTTAGAATCAACAAACTTATTTACGTCCCAATATATCAAAATAATTTAGAGCATCATAAGTCTATATTCGCAGCCATGGCATGCAAACAACAATAATTGGACTTAGAACATATGTTGGTGTCTTCGGGTCTCTTCCCCATCAACAGTGAGCTATAAGATTTCTTCCAAAACAATTCATGGACGATCCTATGTGATATAATCCATGATCATATATAATGTATATAATATAATGTGAAAGTAAATTTAGTTTCAAATCCACTCATATTGAAATTGAAGATTAATAGTTAGACGTGGAATGTCAGTCATACAATTTTCTTCTATTTACCATTTTGTTTTTCTTAAATTGGAGAAATAGGGCTACACAGAGGTGTCAAGGAGCCAAACCTCAAAACTCGGGCTCGACTCGAATAAAAAAGGCTTGGGCTTTTTTTGGTCCTAATCGAAACGAGCAAAAGCTCGTCCAAAAAATTTAGGCTCAACCAGAACTTTCGGCTTGAGCCTTAGCGAGCAGACTCGATTTTATTTTTTTAATTTTTCTTTGGGGTTTAATATAAGCAGTATGGTTGCGGGAAACTATAATTTTAGCAACTTGCATTTTTATTTTATTTTTTATTTTTTAAGTTTTACAAATTACAATTTTTCAGGCTTGACTCTTCACGAGCCGACCCATGTGGCTCGATTGGCTCTAGCTAAGGCTCGAGCCAACGTCCCAAAATGGGGCTCAGCCCGAGCCTCGACTTGGTTTCATCGAGCCACGAGCCAGCTCATATCGAACTTTTTTCCACCGAGTCACGGATCGCTCGAGCCGACGAGTCACATTGACATCCCTAGGACTACATGGGATAACAGTTTATGTTCAATTATCATGCCTTAAAAATCATGGTGGGAATAGATCTCAAAGTGGCTTATCATGCCTTAAAAATCAATCATAAGATCAAGCCTAAAATGTAAAGGTGCTAGCCAATAATTGCACAATACGAAGCATTAAAAAGTAAAGTATCAAAAAGCAACGGGAAGTGGCAAAGGTGCCAAAATTTAATGGACTTGAATAAAGTTTATCCTAAAGACAATATCCTACTCTCTAAACTGATCAGGTGGTGGATGCAACTGCAAACACAAACTACTAAGCTTCATGGATGCATATTCGAGATATAATCAAATCTCCATACGTGGACCAGATGAGGAACACACTACATTCGTAATAGATCGGAGATTATACTTTTATAAGGTAATGCCATTTGGGCTAGAACGCTAGGGCAACATACCAAAGTCTAGTAAATAAAAATTTGGTGGATCAGTTGAGAAAAACAATGGAAGTATACATTGATGATATGCTTGTAAAAATCCTCCCGGCTAAGGACCATTAAAAACATTTAGAAGAAACTTTCTACGTATTAAAAGATAAATAAAATAAACAGTTACGCAACTCTTTCTTAAAAGTAGCTTTATTAGGATTCGGGCCTTCATTTTCTTCTTATTCAATTAATAATGACAAATTCAATATCTATGCTTACTGGTGAGAAGTTTGCTAACTTTTCCTAAACTTAAAGAGTGGTGGTTTACTACCGAGAATAGTTGTTTACGTCAATATATATCCCAATCTTCAAATAAAATGTACGATAGAGTTTTGAGAAGGCATTTAAGTTTCGTATATCATGAAATGCAATGAAAAATGTATAATCTTTTGCATGATCATAATGAATATATATGAATTTGAGGTTTGCTACTCCCTTTAGCTTTTCCCGCACATTATTCATTAAAAAAAATCTTATTCATAATTAATCAAGTTTTTCTTGACACAACCCGTAAGTTTGCTCCTTTCATAGTAAGCAAAATGGAGGGGGGGGGGGGGGGGGGTGCAAAAGTCCCATTAAAAACAATTTTATTATATATTAACTACCAGAAGTACAAATTTTCTAAATTAATAATATAGATCATTAACATCCCACTCAGCCTCTAGAATAATTAATATATTATTCTTGTAATATGTTATAAGAATGACATCATCACTCACAGTTTGAGCATTGCCATTTTCCTTTATTCTGCAGCATTAATAAATTCTGGATACTTCATTTTTCTTCTATACTTTTTCTTGTTGAATTTTCGTTCTCCTGGTAGCATTCTGAATTTCTTTATCTCAATTATTCCAAAGAATGACTTTTGTTGTCACAGCATATCTAATCAAAAACCCTGTTGTGACAAGTATTGTCACAAGGATAAGGACAATCGATCTTCTGAAACGGACTTCTGTCGTGGTACCAGTCCCCAACTGCTTTAGCAATTGTCTGCATAACGAAAATTCTGTGTCAAATGCGATTTTGCAGAAAACGAGCAATAAGAAAGAATCATTAGACAAAGAATTTAGAAGAAATAAGAATATAGTCGTTTTAGATCTCGATTTAGATATAGTAACGAATACAACAGATTGGTAGAACAAGATCTCACAAGACAACCCCAAATGCAAAGTGGACCAACAATATTAGTGATAAAGAGATATAGTTGAGGAATTGGCAAGAATTATTGACCTTGTTATTTAAAACCGGAGAGTCGCTCCTCAACCAAGTTTCTTGCATTTCAGTTTGGCAGTGGGCATAGCAGGAGTTGATATAGTATCCTCTTGATGTAAAGGCACCCAGTCCAGACAGTGCATTTATGAACTCCGTTCTGAAACCTGAAAATCATACAGTATATGAAACAATATTATTTTCTATGCAAAGCAAAACACCAGCAGCATCTCTCTTGGATTTCTGTATGGTTCTACAATTAAAAATAAGAAATGATACGAACATTCAGTTACAGTAAGGAAAATCAAAACTAAATTCAATTTGTATTCTGCTTTCTTTTTCGTGATCTGCTGAAGTTCGGACTGTATAGGACGATGAATTTAACAAAAAAAATCGTAGTAACCTTGCATGGCTTGAAGTTGGCTGGGGGAGCATTTTTTTATATCAAGCTTGCAATTGTGCCAGGTACCATGTGGATCAGCAACCCCAGGAGCCAAAATGTTCTTTATCTGGAAATAATAATAATGTCAAACGACTGATAGCAACATAGGAAGAAGAAAATGACACCACATTTAATTTAATGTAACAGAATTGCTCATGATCAGAGATCTTTTACATGTATAGATTCCTGCTATTGGATACTTTAATTTCATAATCACAACACTGTGTCACAATTTTCCATAATTTGTGCTCTTAGTTTATGGAAACAGAAAAGATTGAATACATAAATTGTTGCCGAGATCTATAGGTCGTGAACTACAGCTGAGAAAGAAAGTCGAAGGCATCTATTCGGAGCAAATATAACCATCAAAATGTTGGTGTCTTTGAGAGACACTAATATGCACTAACCTGCCATGAATCATACGCAGCATTTGTAATGAAAAGAGGCGTTCGAATTTGTGCTGCCATGTTTTGCGGGAAAAAACACTGAAATTTTTAATTGATATCAGCATGAAAAGAGTTATGTCACAGCAGGAAAAGGGAAACCATCCACTCAAGAAAATTGCTCTTACCAAACTTGGTTTCCCCTTTGAAGTACATGACGAGGGCAAGTTCTTCACCGATCCCTACATCCAAGGTCAGTGAAGAAAATGTATTAGAGAACGATCAAACTACTGTTATGTAATTCAATTTTCATATTTCCACTCGTTCTTTCTTCGCTACAAAAAAAAAAAAAAATCACGCACATGTGTCTTGACCACATCATCATAGAATTCCTCAATATGCGGTGCTCCAGAGACATCTTTCCTGTTATAGAGGATTAAAAAAAACAGGGATGTTGGATCCGCACGAAACAAAAGAACATAATTCTTGTACATATCAAATTCTTTCGTTTGGGTACCATGCCCAATATGAAATCTTACGCGTTGATAAAATACCCAGCATCCGCAAAACACTTTACTTTAGCAGCCATGGGAACAAGAGCTTTGAAGTTATCACAATGCAAAATCGATGTTAATCCACCGGCTGAACATCCAGACAGAACGGCCTACATAAGAACACTCAAGTTAACGATAGAAAGGAAGATTAAGATTACAGTCAAAGTTGGAGGAATAAATTAAACATAAGAGAAAATCATACATTTTTTGCGTTCTTCATTCCTTTTTCTAACAAATCCTCGATGATAGCAACAAAAACCCTCGCTCCTCTGAAGTAAAGTTTAGTAGCCTGATCAAATATCGACCCAAAAATCAGGAGTTTCCTTAAATATTCGAACAACGAAGAAAATCACTTTGTTTGAAGCTTGCCCTTTATTATATCTAACGACTTCTAGAAAGCTAAATAGAAAATATGAGTGATCAATAATTTTATGAACAGAAGCTACTGTTATGACTTACAGGATCTACTGCTTCTATATCTCCAGTAAATGATGCTCCATCACAATATCTAACCTTGATCCTATTCCAACTATAGAAATCTGGAAATTCAAATAGATACCGTATGTATTAAAGATGACACTGAAAGATATAAAAGTTTTAATAAAATTAAAATCAATCAAAAATGTGAAGTATACCTGGGTTAAACTTTAGTTTGTTGCTCAAAATCCCAGAAAATACAACCTGCTTAACCATTTGCTTTGAGGAACCTAAGCGAGTGTCTTTACGGGCAAGGCAAGTTGTGACATTGTTGCACCATCCTCCTCCCTGAACGTGAAGATTAACGGATTTTGTTAAGTTATTATGGGGATGAAAATTCAATCTTATTTTATTTTTTTAATGCACAACTTGCACGTGACCTGTGAAAAATCTGGAGGAAAACCATTCAAGCAGTCAAAGCGATACGAAATAATAAAAAATAAAAGGGTTTATTGGCACAAAATATCCTTACATTTGGCCTTTTAATTTGGAAAACATCCTTCCATTTCAAATTTTTGAATTTTCACCTCTATCTTCACGTTTCATGGTGAAGAACATCATTTTCATCAATTTTTATTAAATTTCTCAAGGAAAAAAAAATTTCAAATTATAACCAAACTTTTTATGTGTGATCCACAATATCAAACTTTTAAAATTTTATTTCCCTTCCCAAACCAAGCAAAAAAAAAAGTAATTCCCTTCCTTTTTATTTTTGCCATCTATGGAGCCACTGCCCTTCAAGTCTCCAACCACCACCTTGCCGTCACCTTTGCCACCGAAAATCTACCCTCACGTCGATGGTTTCATGCCACTTACAATCTCTAATCCAAACAACTATTGAGGCCAAAATCAATAAAAAAACACACCATGGTTGCGCACGGTTTACCAACCAAAACCCGGACCTCCTGTGACTTTCATGGTCGCGGACCACCATCGATCAAGTAGCTCACCATGGAGACCAATTCCATGGAGCCATATCTGAAAATACAAGTCCTAACGCTACTGTTCATCGTCAGGATCAAACCATAATCGCAAGCCTTTAAAAGATTTAGATGATTTTGAAGTGAAATTGAGTGGATGGGTTTTGGAATCTTTGGTGGATTTTTTGTGGAGTTTATTGTAGAAAGGAGGGCAGTGGGTTTTAGGATCTTTGGTGGATTTGTGGGGAAGAAGAAAGGGAGAGAGCCATTTTTTTTTTTTTTTTTTTTTTTTGAATTTTTTTATAATTTATTTGGGATTCATTTGTACTTTTTAAAAAGGTTCGGGAGTAATGTTGCAATTAATTCTTTATTTTTCTTTTTTTCTTTTTTCTTTTTGTCTTATTCAAATATGATGGTATATTTGTCATTTTATATTTTTTCAATCGAGAAATTGGATAAAAATCGATGAAAATGACGTTCTCCATAATAAAACGTGAAAATATGAGTGAAAATGTGGAAAAAATGAAACGTAAGGATGCTTAGTGCCAATAAACCATAAAAAAACAGCAGGTTCAACTTTTTGGACTAAAATCAGGGACGGATCCAAGATTGGATCCAAGACCGGGCTACAAAATTTCAAACCGGGCTAATACGCGAAAAAAAAATAATTTACACATGAAAATTTGTTTTTTTTTTTAAAAAAAAAAAAATTATCTCTACCGAAAAAAAAAATTTGGGCATTTGGGGGGGCTACAGCCCAGCCCCCCCTAGACTAAAATATTCAATTTTAACAGGCTCAAGTATTTAGCCAAACATCTCGCCTTTCCATGGATGGCATAATCAAAGGTGAAATACTCAGTTTGATTGCCAAAAATGCAACAAGAAGATGCTAAAAGTTTTATTCTCGATAATTTAATCAATTCTATCGTGACGTTTGTTAATCCATCATCATTTTTACTATGCTTCAAAACACAGTCACTACACAGTAAAATAAAATTAAAAAAAATCAGGTAACTACTTCTAAAGTATAATCTTTCAATGATCAAGTGGGGATAAAAATAAATTAAATAATATTTTAATAGCTTACTAACCTCGATATGAACCAACCAATTGTTAATTCCTGCACCAGATCCCCTATCAAAATGATATGCCGGTGGACTACCGTCTAAACAAACTGGAGCACAAAGCAGAAAAATAAATACTGAACCTTTTTTTAAAAAAATATATGTACACATAAAAAATTAGAATGTGTGTGTTGATCCTTAATGCTTTACCTGCTCCTTTTGCCACAGCACTCTGAACATAAGTAATATCAACCAAAAATCCTTCTGTTCTTATCACGATCAGCATACAAACAAGAATGTAGAGAAATTTCTGTAATCTTCCATTCATCATTCTGTTCAGATTTATACGGATTCACTGACTGTTAATTCAAGAAAATAACAGAAAAATGCCAAAAAGAATTTTACGGGGAGAAAATTACCAATACAGGCATTATGGCATATATATAGTAAAAAAAAATGATAATTATACTGTTTAATTCCGTCCAACCGTATGCTAATATTCATGTTAGAACCCATTTTTGTCTATGCAAAAATATTGAAACTTTTCCCAAAAAAGATAACGTATCTGTTCTTCCTTGGAAGCAAAGTACGTTTTTTTTTTTTTTTTTCAAATGATTCTTTCTCTAGCAATTAATGC
>CM032640.1:23987010-24015079 GCA_019097785.1 Fraxinus excelsior | reverse complement strand
TCACAATAACGAGATTATTTATTAATATTTAATTAAAAAATATTAAAAAATCTTCAATATAAACTAAAATCATATACAATGAAAATATAATCCAAAATAACAAGAAAAAACACATTTTTTGAATCATATACGTGTGATTAAATTTCAAGTTTTAACGAATGTAAACGAAATAAGATGAAATTTATACATAAAGCATGATTAAATATGCGAAGTTTTTAAAACAATCTTTTTTAGAACTATTTTTACCTTAAAAAAAGTGTTTTTCGAGCTCTTAAAAAATAAAGAACGGTATTTAGACTGTCTAAATTTAAATTTTACAAAACAAATTGATAAAATCTAACAATAAAAATATAAATTATGCATTATTATCATACGTGACCCGATCGCTGATTGTACAATTCACTGCCGTTTAACCACCAGGTTATTGTAAAGTTGAATTTTAGTTTAAAATAAATATTGGATTACTAAAGCTGTATATATATATATATATATATATATATTTTCTTGTGATGTTTGTTATAATTTTTCAATTGCCTTAGCAGTCAAGCATTTCATCATCACATGTTAATTATATGTTCCAATCTCACCTATTGCAAATGTGATATAAAATTTTGCTTTGAGCAATTCGGTAGCTAAAAAATTAAAAGAAAGAGTGTAGGTTCCTAGAATCGAACCCTTGCCTCTTTTATGCAAGATCAGCATTATGTCATATTAGCTAGATATAAAGTTTGTATATTTATAAATATTCAATGTCGTTCTTCAAATGTTCATAATCCACTTATTTCCAACGGAGTCAGCACGGGGAGGCGTGCAGGCTCGCTGAGTGCGGCTCCACCCATGTTCATATTAGGTATAGATCCTCCTCTATGCATTAGCTAGAGAAATATGTTTAACGTTGCTAAAAGTCAATAAATAAATGTCTTAGGGTTTCCTAATTAATGATGTTTTGATATCTCATTGCATACATGTTAATTAACTGCACTTCAGTTGATTGTCCTTGTAACTTGAAATGCTTATCATGGTCTCAGTTAAGATGATTTGTATGCGTCGTAATATCTCTTACACAAAACATATAATAAACGTTTTTTACAATAATTTTTGCACGAACGTGTGGTCAACAGAATTTTGGCCACTTTCTCTGCACATAGGCACCAGCACGTTGGAACATACTGCTAGGAGGCAAATGTCACCGAAAAGGTCCAACGAACATCTATACTCATACAGTCAAGTCAACGATTAGATAATAGAGAATAAGTACAAGAGACAAGAGGGGATTTGGTTAGGAATTGAACTAACATATATACTTGACAATGGAAATGGAAATTGGTCAAATGGGGTCAACATATCGAGTCCAAGCTCAAGAGAAGGCGCTTGATTTAATAGGTCGAATTCAAATGATACAATTTTAAATAATTTACTTTTAAATAATGTGAGAGCTCTTCTGTCGCATGCCATGTATTTACTTTTAAATAATTTAGAATTCCTTCATTTTTATTAAAAAATAATAATAAAAGTTAGTCTAGGCATCGATGGGCAGTCCACGTTTGTCTAGAAAATCTTAGGCATGCCGAGATCATTAAAAAAGGGTCGTGTCAAGCTACATCTTTAGGAGGGAGGAGGAGAGCAATAAAATAATAATAATAAATGCAAGGAGAAAAAATCATCATAAAAGAATAAAAAGGTAAGGAAAAAGAAGAATGTGATAATTTATTTATTTTTTTTATTTTTATTTTTTTTTTGGGATTTTGGCTTAAATGGTTTCTAATCTTTGCTCTTTGTGCATTTTTTGTCATTAACCTGTAAATTTACCCAATGGTCATTTTGGACATACTCTGTTAAAGGTACTGTTGGGAAATCACAGACATAAACTTTACATTAATCATGCAAGCTAGCATTTCTTATAATGTATATCATAAACAAAGTAGCATTTATATAACATAACATAAAATCAGATTTATTAAAGGTTAAAACCGAGAGCAAGACTTAGAGCAAACCGAGAGGAACTTCCCTTTTTACTGGCCGAAATGTTTAAGCTCAGGAACAGCCTTCCATGCTATGCAAATCACCGTCAGAGAGAGCTAGAGAACCGGCCAGAACCTCTTCACACTTGGCTTAGATCATCGACCAAGATGTCTACCAAAACCGTCAAGAATCAAGTCCTAAATAGAATCTAAGCCACCGAGAAACACTCCACAAACTTAGCCACTATTTCAGGCCTAAGAATTACCCAAGAGTTTCTATAATCTATAGGCTATATGGTTGATTTCATGGAGCAAGAGCGAAAGCAGGAGAAAAACGGACCAGAGAGTGAGAAGAGAGAGATCTATGTTATGAAAGAGAAAGAGACTTTAAAATAAGGGTCCGTTTGATAGAAAGGTGGAAAATGGGTGGAAATAAAATATTTTACAGGGAAAAGATTTTCTTAGAAATTATTTTGCTGGGAATTGTAATTAATTGTGTTTGATTGGTATAGTTTTCCATGGAAAATATTGAAAGTTTGATATTCGTTTGATTTCGTTTTTTATAGAAATTGTTCATTAAAGTGATAATGTTTTCTACCATTGGGTCTAGAATTTGTTCCAATTACCAAAAAAAAAAAAAAAATTTGAAAAAAAAAACATACCGAATATCATTCGTTTGACTTTGTTTTGTATGGAAATTGTCAATAAAAGTGAATTTTTTTTTACCATTGTGTCTATAATTTTTTCCAATTGTAAAAACAAAAAAAAAATTGAAAAGTTGGAAAATATTTTCTCACCAAAACATCAAGAATTTATTTTCCTCAAAAAGGTGAAAAATTTGAAAAGTTGGAAAATATTTTCCCAGGAAAATTTTGTCAATCAAACACTACAAAAGTTGGAAAATGAAAAATATTTTTCATTTTCCATGGAAAATAAACCGTATAAAACGGACCCTAATAAAAGTCTTGTCCCCTTTTGAATTTGAAAAGTGCCGTCCAAAAAACTTCCAAGACAAACCAAGGATAAAAAATATCTCAATCAAGATTAGATCTCAACCATTAGTTTAATCCAAGGGCCACAAATGGCACAAGCTCAATAATTAGGAGAACCACAAAAAACCCACGGGTACCTTTGAACATAACTTTCGAAAAGGACTACTCAACTTCTAAAGGTATAAAAATTCACGATGCCTTCACCAAAAGTTTAAAGTCAATTGTCATTGGTTTAGAATTCTTGTCAACAACTTCAAGCACCACGCGAACCTTAACATTTCCAAGTTCCTACTCTTGCAAAAACACGTTAGATCAGCCTATTTCAGCCTGCGTAACCTTCCTTGTCGAAGGTAGTTCCGTCATCAATCGAAGCTTGTTTCTGCGCTAAATTGTTCTAGACAGAGACATGAGTTAAGGGATGATAAGACCAAGAAGAGCAAAGGTAAGGGACCATTTGCGCCAAAATCCATTTTTTTCATATGTATCTGAAAAATGATTCGGGAGAAAATGTTTCATTCTATCTAGTAAAACTTCTACAATGATGATAAGTATATTATGGAACTTCAACATAAACCCAAGAGACCTAGTATGAGAAGTACTTCTCATGTATCAATATCAACATTGGTTTTACCATTGAATAGTTTAAAACATAAACAAACACTTTTCCGCCCTCAATTTTTTGAAAACAAAGGGATGTAAACACCGATGTAAGGGAATGAATGTACATTTAGCTTTATTGTTATTACCATTAGAATGTGAATGTCCGTAGAGACAAGGTTGATAACATGGATGTATGTTCATATGAATATGGATAAGAAAACAAATGAGAATGTGTACTGATGTCAGTTGAAGATAAATTAAGGAAATGGCAACTTAAATAGTTGACACGCATTCTCAATAAGCCTAAACGTATTTTCGCTGATCAAAGCGGCGCAATCTCGATAAAACGTGCAAAATATGGACTAAAATAACGTGTTCTAAATAATTGCTAAGAATATAGCTCTTTAGATGTAATTGTAAATTTAACTATGAACCTAGCAGAGTGGTAGTATAAATATTCATGTAACAAACACAAATTTCAAGAGTAAATCCATGAACTATTTTCTAAATTTGGTTTCTGCAATTCAATCAGACTACTATGAGAATAATGCTCCATTCCTACCACAAGAGGAAAGCAAGAATCTGCAAAAGTAATTTGGCATGAAAATGAAAATTATACTCATTCTGGAAGGAACAAAAGAATGTCGACAGTCTGCCTTTTACTTTCTTGACTGCCTTGAGAAGGAAAAAATGTAACAAACATCAATGGAAAGACCATACTACTGACTGTCTAAACTATCGTCAGCGCCCACCCCATCGCACCATCTGGGGTAATAGTCGCGGATGACCAATGCAATGTGGTTGAACCAATAGATTCTACGCTTGGATGACTTCGAATTCAACGCCAATAGGAAGGTGATCGCTTGGATGGTAGTAATTGGGTAATCCACCGCTTACATCAGAGGATTCATGGTCTGGAAGCTCAAGGTAGCTAACTGGTTTTATATCTCCAGAAGGAGAAAACAATATGTAGTCGATGGTTCCAGTAAAACCTGGTGTGAAATTAGTAAACTGTGGCTCTCCTCTTGTGAATGCATATACACTAGACAATGGAATCGGTAAATCTTCAGAGGTTTCCACCCCCACCGAAGTGGTACCAGAAACAATGTACTGATACACCTGCAATGGCCAAAACCTTTCAGGAACTACTAAATTATTTTCTCAGACAATTTTCAGGTTTAATATTCGGCATAAAGAATTGTGTTCAACTGTTCTGTTCTCAAAATAACAGACATCCACGTGCTAGCTAAGTAACATAAATTTATAACATCATTTTCCAAGATGAATGAAGCCACAATTTATGAAGAAATGATGGTTATTAGTTAGTTGTAAGAGTCTTATCTCCCTTATTTTTCTTTCTTTTCGTTTCATGTGCGTTGATATATGTAGCTGCTGCTTTATGTTCTGGAGAAAAGAAAGGAAGAGGGCCAGGATATTCTCATTTTCAAGTCGAATCTTATTATTATGGTCACAGTATAATTAAGAATAATATATAGTGTGAAAACTAGTTGCCTTCATCACGACAATATCAGTAATAAAATGTGAAATAAGCACAAGCAGCTAAGCAATGGGCGAGTTATGTAATTTCCAAGAATAAAATATGGAAAAAAGACCGACCAACCTGATCTCCAGGGACTGAATTGAAATCACCAGCAACAAGTACTGAAGGGGTGCAATCAAATTTTTCTGCTACTATCTTTTTGAATTCTGCCAAGCGTGAAAGCAGATATTTAGCCTGCACAAGCTTGACATCAGCCCATTCTGGATCCCTACAGCAGCAATTTCTTTGAAAATGAGTAAAGATGCAACGGTACATGAAAAAGTTTTTCTTTTAATGAGTTGAATTTCATCAGAGAGGGTAAACCTTTGTATAAAAGCAGTATATAAGTCACTATATACTCCTACAACATTTTTCAGAAAATTAATCCAGGAAAACTTTTCTTTTAGCATGTAAATAACCCACAAAGAAATATTATATCATTCGATGTAAAATTAGAATTAAATTCTGAACCAGCTTACCAATAGAGATGAGTGTTCGCAAAAATAACATAATGACTAGAAGGGTTCTTAAGTCTAAAGGCAGCCATGATTCCAACGCAATCACGCTTTAATCTTACACAAGGATCATTAGGATCTCCACGGTCATTTTGAGCATCTTTCAGCTCTAAACCTGAAATAATAAAATTGCTAAAAGCTAGAGTTTGCCAATATAATGTAGTATTGGTAATCAGAATGAAGTCAATGACTTGTGGTGCATCAAAGCTAAATAAAGTCACATGAAGAAATCATTTGAAAAACTACTAGGTCAACAGAGAAAATTCAATTACGAATTTAATCAAACTATTTCAAATATTCGACAAAGGAATATTGTATCTTTTCCTGCAATCTAAATCCAATGCATACATTACAAAATTGTCTCTATCTCCAACTTTTTGCATATAAATCTAATATTTCCATTTTCATGAATAAACATAAAGAGTCTCAGTACAACTTCATTTTAAGAATCTGTAACTGCAGTTGACCTTCTCTGGTGGAAGTTGCTCACAGTTGCTTCCATCTTAATGTAAGAGTGGCTCCTAAAAAAGTTAACTACAAAATCCATGCAGTGAAATCGAGCCACATAGATTTGTATCATATTATCAACATAGCTCATGACATGTTGGATGTTAATTGATGTAGTGATTACTATATCGGGATTTATTTCCCAGAGCTGACAATAAACAGACTCACATTACCAGTTTTCCACCCTTAGATGATTGTAGAAGAGAGATTCACCAAACACGGTAAATTTAGTAGGAAAAAAAATGGACTTAAAGACCAAGCAAGGATTAATTTGACTAGTTACCATCCTTTAATTCACTTTCGGTCTCACGAGTCAGTGAATCACAGTCTTCATCCGTGAACGTGATTCTTCCATCTTGAACTGAGTTCACCAGATCATTGTAGTCTATCTTCTCTTCTATGACCAATTCTGCACTGATTGAAGTACCAAAACATAAATGTTGGATCAATAGAGCTAGATGCTTATAATGTTATTTTGTCAACCAACTACATGAAATTTCATGGCTTTGACTTAATTTAGTGTGTGTTTTAAGATAAAAATTTTAAGATTACGACCTGAGAAAGTTAACAAAATATAACCTAAGGAAGCTTACTCAACGTGAGACTGTCACTCGATTTGTTTAAGACAAATGAAGAAGAGAGACCAACAGTAATATTGACCTAAGATAATTTAGAATATAGAACATAAAATACATAGAAGTTCAAATGTTTAAAAAAAAAAAAACCATACTCCAAGTATTTTAGATAAACTTTACTGTGGACATGAAACTGACCCAGATATAAATGTTATTAATTTATTTTGATATGAAATAAGAGAAGAAAGAAATTCAGCATACATGTTGTGTTTGTAGAAGATCCCACACCCATCCTTTTTCTTCCCGCTTCTTTGAGTGTAGATACTTGCATAGCCAAGGCTCTCCATATTCTTTCTATAGAAGCTATCATACTCATCTACTTCCTAATAGAAATTAAAATATTAATTAATGACAGAAGCCAAATAAATGAGAATAATGAATGTCAAAGAATATACAAACAATAAGATCTAAGATAATCATAATTGTAACATATGAATAAGAAAGCAATAGACACCTGTAAACAATAAAAATCTGCCTCAAGACTCTTAAGAATGGTTAAAATTGCTTGAGAACGTGCTTTCCACCTGTCATCCACAAATTTAATAAAATGTAAACATTACATTTATGCCAATTCAAGTAATATAACCTCTAGTAATGAGATGTGTATAGACATGATCATGAATGAGAAAGAAAACTATCGATTAACTGAAATGACCAAAAGATTTGAAGGACTAAAAGATGTGTTGGCAATCATAAAGAAGTACAGGTATGAAGGGATTGTGTAATTAACTTATAATTTTCATTCATGTGATTTAAATACCAGAACTTAATTTTATTTTATTTTAATAAATAATCAGGAAATTTCATTAATCAAAAAGAATGCACAGGAAGTGTATTGTCAGTTTAAACAAGAAAGAAAAGATAATACCAGAACTTAATTACAACTACCATTAACTACATTTCAAAAATTTCAATCAGCTCAACAGTTGAGGACATTTATCAAGGCAAAAAAAATAAAAATAAAAATTTATCAGCCATTCGAGCTATGCAATGGGAAATAGAAACTGAAACTCCATGTAGAAACTAGATAAACACTAGGCAACCGGGAATAGAAACTCAAACTCCATGCAGAAACTAGAAAGTAGATGACCAACGATCAATTAATATGAATACTCCACCAAAAACATCCACTTCAGGTCATTTTTAAATTGAACATAAAATGTCATATGCAACATTGAGGTTCCAAGTCAACCTAGTTAATAAAGTAGCTCAACTCCTTATATGTTGAATTTAGGTGGACTTTAACCTTTTACATACCTCCGCAAGATAGTTGCTCATTTGAAAATACCAATCTTGGACTCCATGTGTTGAGTTAAATCTTAATCATGTGTTTGTTTGAATATTAGTCAGATTGAATTGCTTATTTGAGATTAATGGGTTCAAATACCATATTAAGACTTGGAGTTCTATCTTAAAAGTCAACCTTATTCAAAGGAGTAGCTCTAGCCTTTGTATATAAATTATAGTTTCGATATTCGATCTATGTGGAATATAACATGCAATACTGAGTGTTGCTTAACCTTGTAAGCAATCAAAAGCATCTTACTAAAATTCTACATTTATTTCGACAACCAAATAAAAGCGTAGATTTTCCTATGTGAATAATAAAATATGAGTGTGCCTTCGGGAAGGAAGAGTGCACACAATACAAGTTCATAACCAGGTTTCAAAAATCTCTAAATGAAAACTACATTAAGGGTGGTTGACTAGAAGACATTATTTAGTTTAGCTTGTTTAATGTACACAAGTTTTGTTAAGAATGGGTACATTTTCCCAATTAATCGTGCATCACTCCAATTTCTAGAATGTTGAGATAAGTTGATCTTCAGCTTATCACTCTCATCAGCAAATCAGCCTATCATTTTTCTGTTGCACCTAATTCTGTTACTAGTGGAATTCAGTCACACTCCATAATTTAAGGAGATGGCTCCAGCTTATGTATTCTAGAATTCTCCTTTAACGTTTATTCCTCTTTACATTGAAAAATATTCTACTGAGCAATATAGCTAAAACCATTTCTTTTACTTGGTATCATAGCTGAATATGGCAAACGCCAATAATCCATCACTCAGCATAAATTCCAACTCTCCTGCTACAGAATCAAGCACAATGGTGCCTCCAGTGCAGAGAAGCAACCATTCCTCCCAACCTAGTGTCTATCTGACCCCAAACCTTGTCTGTCAAACTTGACAAAAACAATTACTTACTATGGCAAAACATGATTCTCCCTATTATCCGAGGACACAACCTGGAGGGGTATATTCTGGGGACAAAGGAGTGTCTTCCAGAATTCATCAGCATCCAAACTACTGGAGATGCAGGAGTAACAGTTGAAATGAAAAGAAACTCTGAATATGATCAATGGATGTCAACAGATCAGCTGCTGATGGGCTGGCTCTACTCATCAATGACCCCAGACATAGCCATGCGGGTAATGGGCTGCAGCAACTCTAACAAGCTGTGGACTGCAGTAAAAGAAAGCTATGGCATTCAAAACAAATCCAGGATAACCTACCTGACCGGAGAACTTCAGAAATCAAGGAAAGGAACCATGAGCATTGATCAATATCTTAACAAAATTAAACTTCTGGCAGACAACCTTGAGATTGCTAGAAAAATTATCCCTCACTCAGACCTTGTGACTCAAGTTTTAGCTGGTTTGGATGAAGAATACACACCCATTGTGGTTCAAGTCAACAGCAGGGACTTCATCTCATGGGGAGAACTCCAATCAACACTCATGACCTTCGAAAGTAGACTTGAACATCTCAATGTCCTCAAGAATGAAATGGCAGAAATCAATCTCAATCAAACATCAATCAACTTCACCCAAAACCCAGGAGCTAACAGCAATTATCAGAGAGCCTACAGGCCCAACAATGGTGGAAGGTTCAGTAGAGGAGGAAGAAGAGGGAGATATAGAAGTGGTGGCTTCTGTGGAAAGATTGGACACAAGGCAAATGTCTGCAACTTTAGATATGATGAACGCTATACAGGAAGACCACCATACCAAGGAAATAACCACAGCTCATCACCAACAGCCTTTGTGGCATCTCCCAGTACAGTAAGTGTACCTGCTTGGTTTGCAGACACAAGAGCAAGTCATCACGTTACTGCAGAAATGGGAAATCTGAATTCAGCAAATGAGTACACTGGTAAGGAGAAAATTGCAGTTGGCAATGGAAATAGGTTACACATCTCACATATCGGTAGTAATCACCTGATTACCTTAACTGTCAAACCACTTATGTTGAATAAATTGTTGCATGTGCCTGAAATCAAAAAGAACCTCATAAGTATTTCTCAACTGACAACTGATAATTATGTCTATGTTGAATTTCACTCAAATTGTTGTTTTGTTAAGGACAAGCAAACGAGGCAAGTAATGCTTCAAGTGAGGCTTAAAAAAGGGTTGTATCAGCTGGAGCTTCCTCACCTAAACACTGAGTCTCTTTATCAGAAGTCCGCTCTCTCAAATAACCCCTGCAGTGCTGTTCTTTCTGTTTACTCCTATCAAGAGTCTAGTCAAAATGAGTCTAGTCAAAATTCCCAAATTAGTGTATGGCATAGAAGACTTGGACATCCATCCAGTCAAGTGGTATCTCAAGTACTTAAATTATGTAATCAAGAGGTGAAAATCAATGAAATTATGTCTTTCTGCAATGCTTGTCAATTTGGAAAAGCTCACCATTTACCATTCTCTCTATCCACTTCACATGCTAAATCTCCCTTAGAACTGATACACACTGATGTTTGGGGACAAGCACCCATTCATTCAACATCTGGGTTTAATTACTACATTGCATTCCTAGATGACTTCAGCCGTTACACCTGGATATTCCCTATGAGACAAAAATCTGAAGCCCTCAACATTTTTACTCAATTCCAAAAATTGGTTGAAAACAAGTTTAAGAGAGATAAAGACCCTGCAATCCGATTGGGATGGAGAATATAGGAGCTTTACAAATCTTGTTAAGCAATGTGGAATTGAGTTTAGACACTCTTGCCCCTATACCTCAACTCAAAATGGTAGAGTTGAACGAAAGCACACACATATAACCGAAACAGGGCTGACCCTTTTAGCCCAAGCAAAAATGCCTCTGAAATACTGGTGGGAATCTTTCCAAACAACAACATACCTCATCAATAGAATGCCTACCCCCATACTTCAAATGAAATCCCCATTTCAAGCCTTATACAACAAAGAAGTTGACAATAAAGCACTCAAAACCTTTGGATGTGCATGCTATCCTTGCTTGAGACCTTATCAAGCACATAAGCTGAGCTTCCACTCAACCAAATGTGCTTTTCTTGGCTACAGTGAGTCTCACAAAAGTTACAAATGTCTAAGCTCAACTGGAAGAATGTACACTCAAGACATGTAGTTTTTAACGAGTCTAAATTTCCTTTCGAATCCTTATTTGCTGCACAAAAAGGGTCAAATTCTGCTTCATCTGATACGGTAGTGTCATGTTTTCACCTCCATCATCAACTCAACAACTCAGTCTCTTCTCCAATGTCTGCTCCAAATTTTGCTGACATAACTCCTCTTGCTGCAACCTAAGATATGCATTGCCTGCATCCGAGCTTAAGTAATGAAAATGAAAGTCTTGAAGAGCCAGTAAGTGACACTAACAAGTGATGTGAGGAGACAGAAGTTGAACTGCCACGAAACCATGAAATACTTGAACCTGGTAACAAGGTTGATCACACTGATAATCAGCAGTCAATCCCTAATGAGTTGAGGTAAAGGCCTAAGCAAAAGACAATTGATCAACCACATCATCCCATGGTTACCAGAGGAAAAGCTGGAGTGTTTAAACCAAAAATCTATACTGGCCAATCCACTAAATATGAGTCTGAAGAAACAGAACCAAAAAGTGCTACTGAAGCCTTGATGAATGAAGACTGGAGGGCAACTATGGAAGAAGAATTCAAAGCCCAGGTAACAAACAAAACTTGGAAACTTGTACCTCCATCACCATCCTACAACATAATCGGAAACAGATAGGTTTTTAAGGTGAAACACAACTCAGACGGATCGGTTCAGAGGTTCAAGGCGAGGTTGGTGGCTAAAGGTTTTCATGAGACCCCTAGAATCGATTTCTACGAGACTTTCAGTCCAGTCATCAAGCCATCCACTCTAAGAATTATCCTCACCTTTGCAGTCTCTAAAGGATGGAACATCAGACAAGTAGACATCAACAATGCCTTTCTGAATGGAGAACTTGAAGAGGTTGTGTATATGAACCAACCTGAAGGATTCATAGATAGCTCAAAACCATCCCATGTTTGCAAACTAGAAAAGGCACTCTATGGACTAAAGCAAACACCTAGAGCCTAGCATGACAAGCTGAAAACTACAATGATAAGCTGGAAATTCAAACAATCAAGAGCTGATACATCGTTGTTCTTCTTCAGAAATGAAGCTCAGATCATATTTGCTCTCATCTATGTTGATGACATAGTGATAACAAGGAATGACAAAGGGTTCATGCAAAGGTTTATAGATGAATTGAATCAAAAATTCGCACTCAAAGACATGGGACAACTTCATCACTTCCTAGGAATTGAAGTCTGTTGGCATGCCTCAGGTATTCACCTTACATAAACAAGGTACATATCTGAGCTACTCAAAAAATCTGAGCTCCAAAATGTGAAGCCTTGCCCCACCCCTATCATCACAGGCAAAACCATGTCTAAAACTGATGGAGAAGCAATGAAAGATCCTTCAATTTACAGAAGTGCAGTAGGAGGGCAGCAATACCTAACACATACATGGCCAAATATCACCTTCTCCATCAACAAGCTAAGCCAATTTCTGCAATCGCCTACAACAACGCATTGGCAGGGAGTAAAAAGAGTACTAAGATACTTAAAAAGGAACCATCAATCAAGGGCTATGGATACAAAGAAGCGACAGCCTGACTTTGAATGGATACACAGACGCAAATTGGGCCTCTTGTCCAGACGATAAAAGATCTACAGCCGGTTACTACATCTACTTGGGAGATAATTTGATAGCATGGTCTTCAAAGAAGCAACATGTGGTTGCTAGATCAAGCACGAAGGCAGAATTTAGAGCTCTGGCAGCTGGAGCATCAGAAATTTCGTGGAATCAGTCACTATTCAAAGAGCTTTGGCTATTACAAACTTCAATTCCAATTCTGTGGTGTGACAATATGAGCGCTGGAGCCCTAGCAGCAAATCCTGTTTATCACGCTCGAACAAAACATATCGAGCTGGACATTCACTTTGTTAAAGACAAAGTGCTAGGAAAGGAATTAGAAGTAAAATACATTCCTTCTTCAGACCAAGTTGCGGATATACTGACCAAAGGGCTATCTCATTCCAGATTCAATTTTTTGAAGACAAGCTTGGAGTTACAATGGTACCATCCAGCTTGAAAGGGGGTGTTGAGATAAGCTGATCTTCAGCTTATCATCAGATAAGCTAATCTTCAGCTTATCACTCTCATCAGCAGATCAGCCTTTCATTTTTCTGTTGCACCTAATTCTGTTACTAGTGGAATTCAATAACACTCCATAATTTAAGGAGATGGCTCCAGCTGATGTATTCTAGAATTCTCCTTTAACGTTTATTCCTCTTTACATTGTATATAAATTCCTCAACTTAGGCTGCCTTGTATTATTGAAAAATATTCTACTGAGCAATATAGCTAAAACCATTTCTTTTACTTAGAAGAAAAAAGAAAGAAGATCAAACAAAACAAAAGGAAAATCTCAAGAAAAAAAATATAGAATAGGCAATATTATCAACTTGTTGAAATGCTAAATGTCGGAAGGCTTAGCTAAGACCAAATAGTAACCCAGCAAAACTGGAAAGAAATGGTTTTCATGAAGCAGGTGGTAGTTCTGACTAAATGTCAAGCATTGATATGCATTAGTTATGAAGCTTATACATCTTCCTAATCCTAGAAAGCTAGCCCAAGGTATCAAGTTATAAACAAAATTGATAGTTATGGATTTCATTGAGTGATTGTGGACAGTTTGTTTGTGCAACTCCTCACAATAACGAAGCTTGATTCTTAAGGACTTCGCTTGCAGGGTTTTTGATATAGCATGCATCATAAACAAATGATCACTCTTTTCAAAAGAGATTGGCATTCATTAGAGGCCTCAAAGCTTATGCTTTGAACGCTGTTTGTCAGGGCTTATGTTCTTGTTTGGGAGTAATTATAATAAGTTGATAATGAAAATGAGTAATGAGTAACCACGATACATGGGGATAATAAGCGAATACTATTTGTGAACGTGAAGTTGAAACTAATATTTGACTGCAAATTATAAGTATATTATTACTTTTTTTACAAACAATCACTATGTTTCTACTTACAAAATACTTTTTATTAGTTGAACTTCTTATGAAGTTTTAGATGGCTTACGCTATATTACGAGTATAATTTTGTATTTTCTAAAAGTATTTTATTGATAATTTGTTGGGACTTACACCTCAAAAGTGCCTCTCAAGGCTGATACCTTGCCTCAAGGAGGACAGACACAGGATTTTGTCTTTGTAAACACTATGAGTCACAGATGAAAATACTTCGCCGCAAACAAAAGTGCATATTTATCAAAAGTTCAATCAATTTTTAATCAGAGCACACTTGGAGCAAAAAAAATTACATTTGGCAGGAAGACTTAAAAAGATGTAAGAATTAATCCATAAGGGAGCAATTTTGAAGGCAAAATACATACCTGAGACAAGGAGATGGAGAGTATGGGAAGAAAGCACTCTTCACATATGACTGGATGGATCAAAATAAACATTATTAGTGAAAACATTGATAGAATCCAATAGCTAGATACAGTAAGAAAATGGAAAAATATGGAGAGTATAGGATGTGAAGTGCCATCTTTGTTGAAGTTAAGAAACTAAACCATTTTACGCATCCTTTTATTTTAGAGATTGGATTGCATTTCTAGAACTTGTTTGTTTCATAGGCTCCAGTATAAAGGAAATCTTAAAGACAAAATAAGAAAAATAGTTAGAGCCCGTTTGGTAGAGATTAAAATTGAAAAATTAGCCGTTATTGTTGACTTTTATTAGACGAGTGGGATGCAATAACAGCTATATTTTCAATTTTAATTGTATTTTAATCGGTACCAAACGGTTTCTTAACCTTAACCAATTCTACCTAATAAATGAAATAAATAACGAGACGTCCACGTACCTGAGCCAAAACATTATATGATACAAGTCGGAAATTGAAGCCTGTAGTATTGTGCATAAAGTGAATCAGGAGTAACAAATTCTAAAACATGCCCAGTACATGATTACAAAAAACTATTATTGACAAAGGGAAAAACTATATCATTAACACTAAATGCACCTACCATCAGGTTTACTTATTGAAGAAATTTCGCTTTGCTCAACTGATACAAATTTTCGACATAGAGGTCCAGGTGTCGTACTCATTTTGCTGCAACGAACTACTCTGTAGATTTTACTTCACATAAGAGAAAATAGAAAACTAAAAAGTTAAAAAATGAAGTTTACTGATCTTTTGTAGAAAATTTATCAGGTAAGTTATTTCTATTCAAATCAAATACTAGCTTCTCATTGTATATTAAGCTTCAGTTTTTTTCTTGAGTAAATTTTATTGGATATCTTTCAATAAATAATTGGGATAAAATAATCATATTACCACAACATTTTGTTATATTCGGCAAGTGTTTCGAAGGTTGAACATACTACTCTAATATCAGTACAAGCCTTCTTGCATTATAGATATCCTATTGAAGAAATTCTTAAATCACCTCGAGCCTGGTTCAAATTCAGCTCTTCTACTTCTTACAAGTTATAAAACAATGAAGAGTAAAATTTTTGGATTTGAATACGATTGATAACATTAATCTTTTCTTCCTATGTTTGAAAATTTTCATGAGAAGTTGAGAGAGTATCTTTCATCATTTGGAGTTGAATACGACTGTAACATTAACCTTTTCTTCCTATGTTTGAAAATTTTCATGAGAAGTTAAGAGAGTATCTTCGTCAGAAGAGGATCCATAAGAAGAATTAGAAGTATCGTTGGATATTTCTTGTTCCGAACTTTTGGTTTACAGGAAAGCAACTTCTATACAAACATCTTTCATTTGACATTACAGGATTGAAAATTGAGATTTCATCTCATCAAGATCAGTTCGTTCGGTTTCATTCAAGTGTGTGGACCCCGAAAGAACTATTCTACTATCAAAAAGATGTTTTCAAAAGTTTTATGTATTTCAAAACGATTTGATCAATAAAAATTTTGTTTTAAAAACAGATTGTAAAGTTTTAAGAGACGTTCTACAAAAAATTGTCAAAAATCTTGTTTCAAACCAAATCTCTGCAAGATGACAAGCTATTTTGTCTTATTTTGACTTCAAAATAGTATATATACAATGAAAATCTAATGTTCTTACAGATTTCCTCACAAGAGAATTTATAAAGAGAAACTTTCTTAAAAAGAAAGTTGTGAGAATAATTAGAGAAATTTTCAATACGGATTCTTCCACTAAGAAGAATAAAAAGAAAACTTTAATTCCTCTACTTTCAGTTGAGAATTATATTCAACTCAAGGTTCAAAGAAAGGAGAACAAAGTTCATCCTCTACTTCTTAAAGAACAACACAATCTTAAAAAACTTTGTACATTACTATCTTTCAAAAACTTAGAAATTTTCAAAACAGAGATTTTCAATATACCAGGAAATTCACCTTCATATTTCAAAAAAGTCGTTCAACCTAGTTCAGGAAAATTACCTGATGTTAATCCTTCAAAACTTTTTCGGAATTTTTTCTCAGCAATTCCTTTTGTTCAGCCAAGAAGTTTCACAAAGAAATTCTCACACATCAAAACGAAGCGCATCACAACAAGATAACGTGCGAATTGAAAAAGAAGAATAATAAACCCACAAAATTTCCATCAAATTCAAACAACAAAGCAGCATTAATTCATCGTAAGAAGCATTCTTTATGCATTTATTGTTGCTGTGTGAGTGTGTGAATAGATATAAATACTGTATGGTAGAGATGGGTACCTTGAGAAAGAGGTGGAAGAAGCCGATGAATGAGGAAGCAAGAAGGAGCACCTCAACATTGCTCGCCTGAATACGTTTAGCGGATGAATCTAAGCCAGCCCCTTTAATGGCATGCAGAACCTACACTGCTAGTTGTTGGGCCTGAGGAATTTTTGGAAATGGGCCAAGTGGCCTTTTTGGATGTGGAAATTGCGTAATTCCAAGGGTTTAAAGTGTAGAGTTGAAAAATCAAGGGCCAAACTTTATTTTTCAAAAATCAGGTGATATATAAAAATCATAACCCTAATTTTTCACACTACCCCCCTCTTCTCTCCTCCTCTTCCCTCCCCTCCCCAGCCCAGCAAGCTGCTGCCGCGAGCAGCAGCGGCCGCTGCTTGCACCGCCCGTAGCTTGCTACCGCTGTCGCAGCGGCTTGCTGATGTCGGCAGTGGTTGCAACTACAATGGCTGTCGACCACCTTGTGGTGTGGCAAATTGGTGGTTGTTTTTTGTTGGCGGATCTGTGTGGTGGCGGATTGGTGGTTGGCTGTTTATGTTTGTTGTTGTTAGTGGTGGATCTATTGTTGGTGGTGACGGTGGATATAGCAGTTGAGGTTCAGTTTTCGTCCGTGTTTTGTGATCAATTAGTTTGTGTTGGTCTATCTATGACCCGTAACCAAGTATTGGTGGTAGGGCGGTAATTTGTGATCAAATGTTTGGTAATATCTGTGACCAATTACTCAATTGTGACCTAAAAATTTAATAATACGTGATTCAAAAATAATCTGTGACCAACTAATTTAAAAAACTGTGACCTTGAAATAATATGTAACGTAAAAAATTTTTGATTTGTGACCTCGAAATAATCAAATTTGACGATGCGTGACCATTAAATAAATCTGTAACTTATAATTATGAATATGTGACCATTAATCACAAACTATGACTTTATTATCATTATTTAATAAATATTTTTAATTAAATAAATCCATACCTGATTTTTGAATTTTCAAATTATTTACCTTACTTTTGAATTGAGGTAAAGAATACACATTAAATATGAATTTTTCCTCTTTTTGATTTGGATATGGTCCAGTTCGAATCTGAATTTCTCGTGCATTTAGTAAATGAAACCTTCATATCTAAATTTAATTATGGAACCGTTCGTGTTCGATTCCATTCAGTTCGGTTCGATTCTATTCGGTTCCTAAGTTCTGTATAATAATTATATTTTTTATATTACAAGAACGTTACATTAATTCGACTATTATATATTCAATCTTAACTCATATAAAATAATGAAGTTCAATCTCATGATATCTTTTGCACATCTCCTTGATGAGTTCTTCATAAATTTGACTGTTAAAATCACTGGATAAGAAGATGGCGAGTTCACAATAATAGAATGACAGAAACAACGATATGGTAGAATAAGATATTTTGGTAAAATTTAGGTTAATTTAATTAAATTGTGCTTGGCGAAAATTATAAATAGTAAAATCATATTTTAAATTTGAACTAAATTAATTAGTTGACAAATTTATTTAAAAAAATTAAATAATTAGTTGACAAATTTATTTAACGATCACTATAACAAAATTTACTTTTAATGACATAATTTTTGTTGGTAAAATCAATTTTAGGTTGTTTCTTCGAGAAATGATAGCCCAAAAGAATTTCTCAAAAAATAAATAAAAATAAATAAATAAAAAATCACCTTGCTAAAAGTGTGATATTTTTGGGCGTCTCATGGCCCTCCAAAGTCAACCAGTTACCTAATAAATCTTTGCACGCATGCATTGAAAAGGCCCTTTAATTGATAATGTAAAAATCACTTTAATTGATAATGTAAAAATCAACTCAGTCGGAATTAAAATATAGTAAGGGTTTTTGACCCTTTTGGGGGTGGCCAGTTGGTGGAACAGATGAACGTGGAGATCGAAAGTCAAGAGTTCAAATTTCCTGTCCACGCTTCTTTGGTCGAGCCCGTCGCACCGATGTTGTCTAGTGTTGTTTATCTCTCATGTGTAGTTTGCGTGCTACTGCACATGAAGTATGGTATATCCAGTGCGCACTCACGGATAACGGCTGCGGATTTCTATGTCAACAAAAAAATATATATATATAATAAGGGTTTGGACAATATTTCTCCTTTCACCGAAATAAATTAACCTAATGTTAACCCAAAGGGGATTTTATCTATATATTGTTTAATAAATGTTTGTATATAAATTTTTATTTTTTTATTTCATATACTTGGAATTCAAGTTCTTGGTTTGACTTTAACATTTGACTTGAGAATAATTTATGTTATATGGGTACACCTTTTTATTTTGTTCATTTCGAGCTAAAGCATTTTACCAGATCTTATTAATTTGTGAAGAAATAATAATATTATATTTTATTCCATTCATCAAAGGTCATAACTCATAAGAAGCAATCGATCGACTAATATATATTCAGCATATGTCACGATCAATTAATCAGAGTAATAAAAGAGATTTTATATAGTCAACCTCAAATTTATTGAGAGATCACTTTATTAAATGTGAAATTTTATGAATTTAAATTTTAACCTTACGAGAATATAAATTTTGTTCAATGTATTGTATCGAGATCACACTTATTTTAATTAGTTTTTTTAATTTTTTTTTTTTACTTCTTGTGACATCGCCAAGAATCAAATTGGATCTCCAAATTTTTCGATCGTGGTTTTATATTAGCAGTTCTTGGCCGCTTTTTGCATTTCAAATATATTAGTAAATTTACATTCAAAATGGTTATTTTTGTTATAAAAATTATATTTTAATAATTAGAGTGCCAAAATTGTTAATAAACAATCTTCGTACGTCACCAGAGCTACCCACCATAGAAATCTTTATTTTTCCGAACATCTTTTCAAACCCACGATCGAAAAATGAGTTCCACACGAAAAATTATTCTTCGTTTTACAAATAAAAAACTTAAAAGTAACTTTTGCTTTGAAAGCGATGCTAAGTAGGTTATCGACGGAATTAAGCGCTTCTATCCTTTAGCACCCAGCATAATCATCTATGAAGAGTAGAGCTTCACTTTGAATGATTCTTGTTCAACCTCATTACTTCAGAATTTCATGATGGTTACCCAAAAAGCAACACAAACTATCAAATTCTGCAAAGATAAAATAAGAAAAATTGTGTACCAACACATAAATCAATATGGAAAATAATTCCAGATCAAATATTAGCTATGCATGTATAGAAAACTACAGTATACCTGAAATTAAGTTGCAAATTTTAAACAACTACGTACAAACGAAAAATAAGATTTGTATCTTAATTTCTAAAATTTCTAAATCTATTTGAGATTTATATATTTCTAAATTGTTCATGAAGGAGGGCAACAATTTTAAATCTTGATTTGTAAATTTGTAAGAATATAATATAGAACCCACGTGAACATGGGTCAATAAGATTATACAAAAGTTCAAAATGGAACTGTTGACACACTAAAATGCAGCCCAAAATTGAAAGGAAGTCCAATCGATAAATCCAGGATAAAGACCCAACAGAAGCCAATTAAAAGGCCCAAGAAGAGAAGCCCAAGTTGGAGGTCCGTGGAAAAACCTGAATACTGGAAGCCCAAGAATAAAGGAATACCATCGCCCCAAAGTCGCAGGACGCCCAGAGGCCGAACGAGGATAGTACGGCACAATCGCCCAGGACGACAGCCTTATTGTCGCCCAGAACCCCAAGTCGCCCAAAATCAAATAAGTCTAAAGGATATAATTTGGAAGCGGTTGGCAAGTAAACCCGGCACGATCCCACGATCTAGGAAGCAGCAAAGGTAGTGGCAGCGGTTACTAAGCGACTACCCCCGAATAAGTGATTCTTCACTAAAAGAGTGGGCGGTTACGAAGGATAGGAAGCAAATTTGAGCAGTTTCGATAACCAAGGGATGTTCAAGAAGTATAAAAGAAGTAACGTCATAGAAGAAAAGAGGACCGAATCAAAAACTCTCTACAAGAGATCATGTAATTTTTATTCCTTAGTTTAAATTTAATCCTTTTTCAGTACTCGTGTGCTTGCGCCCCTTGGAGGCGTTTTGTCTACTTCCCAATTGTAATCCTTCACTGGCATACGCACCCCTTTTTGGGACTTTGTCTCAAGAGGTCTGTTCCTTACACAATCGTCTGACCCCTCTCTCTCGTAATTGTTGGCGGGTTGCAAAAACGCGCGAAAACAATTTGGCACGCCCAGTGGGACAGTTGGTGTTTGGTAAGTGAAGATACAAAAAAGAGAAAAGATATCATGCCTCATAAAAATTCCGATAAAGAACCAGCAAGTCAAGGAGTAGTCCAGTCTGTGGTTGAGCGATACGAGGAGCAACAACACTCTCCACAGACAGATGGACAAAATCCAATCAGTCACAGCCGCTACGAGCCAATGACAGAATTGAGCCCTCGCACAATGCGTGCATTGCTGGGAGAACTCACGCAGGATGTCGTTGAACAGGTAAATCTACGTAGCATTCATAATATGGAGAAATTTACCCAAAACGAGAATAGGCATTTTGATAATATGGCTAAACAACTAAATACGTTGAATGAAATCATGAATAAGTTGGTAGGCCAAATATGTCAACCGTCATGCCTATAGATAATCACTTCCAATCTAGGACTATCGTAGGGCATACCTCGTCATACAATTCTCTTGGTGTAAATTCTGGCCCAAGTTTGGAACCACCTTTTGGCCCTTCTACTTCAAACCCAGGGGGAAATGGAACCATAAACGTGAATAATGGTAACACTACGTCCAACCTGGGGGGTAGTACCACCATGAGAGACAATGTCCCAAATATTGGACAGAACGGGTTGCGTACGAATGACGGTTTAAACACTCAGTTTACTGGTTATAACAACCTGAATAATGGCACTTTTATGGCCAATCAAGGGCAGACCACTAGACCTCCCACGAATCAGCCAGTAAATCAACCAATGGGGAACCCATATGACCCTAACGCCGTGCTAAGAAACCAAATTATGGAAATAGTACAAGATCAAATAGCAGTTGGGGTACGTCCGGTGATTATGCCAATTTACACCAAGCCATACCCTGATTGGATAGATCAGGCATATCCATGGCCTAGAGGGTACAAAGTACCGGAATTCTCACTATTCACTGGCCTAGGAGAAGTATCTACACTAGAACATATAGGGAGATTCACGTTGCAAAGTGGTGAGGTGAATGACTACCATAAGTTGAGGTTGTTCCCAAGTTCCTTAACAGGAGTAGCTTTTTCTTGGTTCATTAATTTGCCAGCAAACTCCGTCCAAACTTGGCAACAAATGGAGCAATTATTCCATGCTCAATTTTATAAAACTGAGTCCGAAGTTACACTGGCCGATTTGGCGAATTTACGTCAATTGCCTAACGAGTGGGCAGAAAATTTCCTACAAAGGTTCAAAACGGCCAGAAGTAAATGCTTCGTGCCATTACCAGAAAAGGAATTTGTCAAAATCGCACAAAGTTGTTTAAGCTTTGATCTAAAGAAGAAATTCCAAGATAGAGAATTCCCAGATTTATTCCAACTTAGCGCGAATGTCGTTAGATATGAGCGACTGGTAAGAGAGGAAGAACAAATGAAAAATTCCAGTAAAGGGACTTATTATAAAGACCCGAATTTCAATGTTCATACTATCGATGATGGTTATTATGACCAGACCGAAATATGCTTGGCTGAGCTAGTAAAAGGAGAAGCATATACTTGTCCTATGTTAGTTATGAACCTGCAAAAGGTGAAAACAGAAAAACGCGAGCGTTCTCGTTCGACATAACCAAAGCTGATCTTATATTCGATAAATTATATAAGGATAAGCAGATAAGGTTGAGCGACAAACACAAATTGCCCGACTCTGAACAAATTAAGGATAAAAAGTACTGTAAATGGCATAATGCATGGTCACATGCGACTAATTATTGTATGGTTTTTTGCCATGTGTTGCAGGATGCCATCGAATCAGGACGAATTACGTTCGAAGAAAAGAAGAAGATGGCGGTGGACGAAGACCCATTTCCACGGCCACTAGCAATGAATATGATAACGACTGGCTTGAAAAATAAACTGCCAAGGTTTAAACTGGTGATTGATGATGAAGAAGAAGAACTCAAGCCGCTTCCCAGCGTGTTTGAACGCATCAAAGGGAAAGAGCCCAAACAGGGCGAAGATATTCTGTGCGACGGTGTAAGCACGAGTTGAAGGCGAATACAGGGTCATAATGACACGGCCATCCCATCATCGGCCTGATTTCGTATCAGTCGCTCAGCCCGTCAGGGAGCGAAGAATGCCGTTGTATGGAGGAATGCATAGAGAAAGGGGGTTTGGGTCGGCCGGTCAAAGAAGAACGTTTAGGCCGCAGCCTCACCAGCCCAATGTATGGCATTCGTTCCAGAACAACGCAGGAAGGGTAATGCCGTTCAATGAAATGACCAGAACCCAACAAAGGCGTTACCAACGTAATTACGGGCGGATGATGAGGCAACAGCAAGGGGAATCACGCCCTAGAGCGCCCAAAACGCTCAGAATAGCCAATGAAAACGTTTTTGAAGATAGCGAAGAAACAGGCACTGGTGAATCAATGGGAGATTTGCCGGAAAGCTCATCTGGTAGATCGAAGTTTGAGCGAGACAGGAAAGATGAAGATGATCCCGAACAACCTCTAACTATCCAGTTTGGCACATTACCTCCTGTCCTGGCTAACAACTACTTGTTGGCCGATGAGTTCAAAAGCAAAGGAAAAGAGGATAATGAGGAAGACGCCTGCGTGCTAGTCTGCGATGAAGGCCAAACTTCCAGAGAAATGTATGATGATGGCAAGAACGATGGTATGACAGATGTTGAAGAAGAGATTGATTTAGAAGCAGAGAGACGGAAAATGGGAGTGTCGCGCAACACCCTGTTGAAACAATTGCACTAGGAAGGGGTCCGCGAAGTGGATCTATTGGGAGAACCATCTGGTCGATCGTTTGATTTCTATGTGCTGTATGGGACGCCAAAAAGGAAAAGGAGGGTACCTCGCTCTGAAAAGTATGGATCGCCCCCTAGAATAATGCCTCCTCCTACAAATAGGGTAACTGAAGAAGAAATATTGGGAAAAGAGAAGGAAGGGACCCAAGGAAAGAAAGCTCAGTCCGATGTGCTACACGTTGATCTATCACCAAGAGATAGCCCGCCAGAAAATAGGCAGGAAGTAGAAATAGACGCTGCTGAAAAAGTCATCTTCAACAAACCAGCGATGAGGTTAACCAAACACTTAAGGCCACTGTACGTCAAAGCCTTGGTTAATGGTGTACCAATAGTAAAAGTACTCATTGATAACGGAGCGGCCATAAACACCATTCCAGCTAGGATGATGAAGAAATTTGCTAAGACAGAAAGCGATATGATCCCAACGGAAGTCATTCTTACAAGTTTCAATGGTGGGGCAACATCAGCAAAAGGAGTTATGCCACTGGACATAACTGTAGGGACAACCACCAGGACTACTGTTTTCTTCGTGATAGATGGTCCTACCAGCTACAACGTGCTACTAGGAAGAGACTGGATCCATGGCAGTCGATGTATTCCCTCATCACTCCATCAATGCTTAGTCTTCTGGAATGACAAAGGGGAAGCAGAGGTGGTACAGGCAGACCATAGGCCCTTTGTCGCTGAAGCGAATTCAGTGGAGAGATTCATGTATGAAGGGAATTATGGGCCTGTCAGAGTCGTTCAAGATGGAGAGGAGACTCAAATTACTGCCCAAAGCGAAGAGCCTTTCTCAATGGATTCACTCACTGAAATGTTTAATCAAATGAGGCCAAACATAGTGGCCATGGAAGAGCCCGTAATTGGCAAAAAAGAAGCCAAACAACCTTAAATGAATGTTCGACAACAAAAACAAAAGGCCGAAGTTCAGGCCTTCAGAGCCAAGTTGATGGCTTTCAATAAAGAGTGTGAATGTATGAAGAAAGAAGAAGCGGCGTTAAAGATGCTGAAGAACAAATTGATAGTGTCCGAAATGGAGCAGAGCTTGGATTGGGAAGTTCATAAAGTGGATTGCCTGGAAGAGCAAAATTCTCTGAGCGACGTGGATGATGAAGCGACGAAGATCCATAAGTCAGGATATGCGCAAGCTCAAGACCCCTTGGTCAGGGTTAACATTGGTGAAGAAGGAGAGGATCGCCCAACGTTCGTTAGCCAAATGCTGCCTCACGAGGTTAGTAACAGATTAGTCGCTTTATTGAAAGAATATAAAGACTGTTTTGCTTGGAAATATGAACACATGCCTGGTTTGGATAAAAACTTGGTAGAACATAGGTTGCCGACTAAACCAAATTTTAAGCCTCATAAGCAACCTCCTAGACGTTTCGCCCCCAATGTATTGCCAGAGATCAAAAAAGAAATAAAGCGATTGCTAAAAGCGGGTTTTATTAGAACGACCAGATATGTGGAGTGGTTATCCAATATAGTGCCAGTATTAAAAAAGAATGGCAAGTTAAGGGTATGCATAGATTTCAGGAATTTGAACTTGGCTACTCCCAAAGACGAATATCCAATGCCTACGATAGACTCTCTAGTAGACTCAACTGCAAGACATGTGATGAACTCTTTTATGGATGGATATTCGGGATATAATCAAATCTACATAGCCGACGAAGATATACACAAAACTGCATTTAGATGCCCTGGGTCTTTAGGATGCTTTGAGCGGGTAGTAATGCCGTTTGGACTAAAAAATGCGGGGACAACTTATCAAAGAGCAATGAATCTCATTTTTCATGATATGATAGGCAAATTTGTGGAAGTTTAAGTAGATGATATAGTGGTCAAATCTGTTAAAGAAGAAAACCATTTTGAACAACTGCGATGTTCATTTGAACGAATGAGGCAGCATAAACTAAGATTGAACCCTTTGAAATGCGCGTTTGGCGTGAATGCAGGAAATTTCCTTGGATTCCTGGTACATAAAAGAGGGATTGAACCTGATAAGAATAAAGCGAAGGCTATTTTAGAAGCTAAGGCTCCTAATAATAAAAAAGAACTGCAAAGGTTTTTAGGCCAAATCAATTTTCTAAGACGCTTTATATCCAATTGTGCAGGGCGAACGAAAGCGTTTTCGCCTCTCCTAAAGCTGAAAAATCAAGACGAATTCGTCTGAAAAGAAGAACATCAAAAGGCTTTCGAAAGCCTGAAGACATACTTAACAAGCCCACCAGTGTTGGTGTCACCAATCCAAGGGTGGCCGATGAAACTGTACGTATCGGCTGAACAAGAATCGATAGCGGGAATGGTCGCACAAGAAGACCAAGTTGGCGAAGAAAGGGCGATTTATTACTTAAGTAGACGGTTAACCAAATGTGAATGTAATTATTCTGCTATCGAGAAGTTGTGTCTCGCATTATACTTCACATGTACAAAATTAAGGGCCTATTTACGGCCTGTAACAGTCTATCTAATTTTCCTAATTAATCTTTCAAATACATGTTTTCTCGCCCTATTTTACACCAACGAGTGTGTCTTTGGACTTTAGCACTGTCGGAATTCGAAATAAAGTATGTCCCCCAAAAGGCAGTTAAAAATCAGGCCTTGGTTAATTTTCTGGCCGATCATCCATGCCTGGACGTACCTCACGAACTAGAACTTGAGGTTGATTCATTTGAATTAAAACCATGGGTTTTATATTTTGATGGATCGAAAACTTTTAAAGGAGCAGGGGTAGGAGTGGCTTTGATAAATCCTTTAGGGGTTTGCCATAAGTTCGCATTCACCTTGGACAGAATCTGTACTAATAATCAAGCCGAGTACGAAGCCTTAATTGTAGGCTTGGAATTGATGGTAGAGATGAAAATAAAGAATGTAATCGTCAGGGGCGATTCTCAATTGGTGATTCATCAATTGACCGGTGATTTCAAATGCCAAAGTGATTATATCATAAGTTTATACGAAATCGCCCAAGAGTTATTGGAAGAATTTGACCAAGTAGAGCTTCAATGTGTCAATAGAATATACAATGACATGGCCAACGAGTTGGCCCAGTTGGCTTCTGGCTATTCAAAGGCGATAAGTTGGGAATCTATCCACGAATACGGAACTATGTTGCCCGTTGTTCAGCGGAGGGCAAGAAAAACGGAAATTCAATGCATAGAAAGTGGGGCCGCACTGGATTGGATAGATGAGATTAAGGAGTCCTTCAAAGAGCTTGATGGGCGAATTGATAGACGAACGAAATTGCGTTTATTGAACTATGCGTTAATAGACGAAGAGTTGTTCAAAAAACGTTCTGATGGTGTGTTATTAAAATGCCTGAACTTGCAAGAGGCTAAGACAATTATGGCCGAAGTGCATGAAGGGGATCGACTGAAGACGATGTTGCTGGAGCTTGATGCTTGGGCGGCGCAGCCTTGACAAGAAGGGATGAGGAAGAATCCGCCAAAACCATAGCCCCGGAAGGAGAATCCTTCTGGAAAGAAAAGCAAATCATTATCGCATGAAAAGAAAACAACTTGTGCAGTAGGTGAAGTTCAATTACCTTTCTCCTTATGATGAGGGGAGCGTCATCATCATCATCATCATCTTGCAGGGATATTACGGTCGCAGCTGGCCGCTTGCGACTAGGAGCACCTTTAGAAACGGTAGGCTTCGAAACTGGGGAGCGCGTAGAACGCGAAGGGGACGCAGTGGAAATGGGAAAAGTACCCTGTTTATCTAGGAGGTGGAAAGCGCGATTCGCATCAGTTGAAAATAACCTTTGCTTCACTGACGGCCACAGTTGGTCAAAAAGAGGATGAGTAGCAGCAGTAGGATTGAAGGGAGCGAAAGTAAAGCCGGTTGCCAAAAGTTTATTACGGACGTCGATGGCTTGGGCTTCTGCCTTGTTAAGAATGTAGAAGCAATCCATCAAATTATTGGAGTAGCAAGGAGGGATAGGCCACATTTGGCCAAAACCAAGCTGGCGAGCACAAAATTGAGGCGCATATATCTCTACCCCCGCCTTAGCATTGGTCCCTATCAGAATGTCATGAAACAATTCTCTCCCTACTAAAAATTGAACCCAAACAGGCAGAAATGTATCCGCCTCGGCCAAAGTAGAAAGAGGTCGCACAAAAGGAGGGATTTGCTCAGAAGGAAAAGGAAAGAACGAAAGGGTTGAATTCAAAGTGTGGAAGAAAGTGAAAACATCTCTCATGGACATATTTACAGGGCTCAGTTGATGAATAAAAAGCCCATAACAGGAAACCTCACGAGGAGGAAAAGATGGAATACCCAGCTAAGGGAAATAA
>CM032640.1:23946167-23986910 GCA_019097785.1 Fraxinus excelsior | reverse complement strand
GAATTGAATTGATTTCAAAATAAATCATTCTCGTGATATAATGAGACTAACATATGAAATGAATGATGTATGGTTGTGAGGGCGGCCGTGTCCCATTCTCCAACTGTATTTGCATCATCAAATAGACACTTTTGGATTCTTTCTAGCTCTATTTCCTTGTTCTTTACTTTACTTTTTCTTTTTCTTTACTTTAATTTTTCTCGAATTTTTGAAAGCCAACAACGTATTACAAGATTATTACATTCATTTTATTATTATATTTATTGAGAAATTTATAAACGCTCTTGTATTTAATCAAATCCATCTATCTCTTAATTTATCTTCAATTTGCGTTACTCACACTTGTTAGCATGGGCGAAACTACGAAATTGATATACATGAACTTTTAAAAGTGAGTTAAATCTTTTTTATCCAATTTTATGAAGCAGAAAAAAAAAAAATCAGGCCAATTTTATAAAGATTGTAAAAAAAAAAAAAAAAAAAATCATGAAAAAGTGGGTTCGGTTTATCCCTGTTTGGTGATGACTAAAATCAGATTTTTAGTATATTTGATAAAAGTTGATGAACTATATTGTTGAAAAATTATAAATCGTATAGAATGTGTGGTTAAAATTAATTGTTAATTTTGACTTAGATTAAAATTTTGGATTTTAATTTCTATGTAACATGGGCAAATTTTGAAAGTGTTCATTTATATAGATGTTTTGTGTCCATTTTGAGTGAAAAAGGTCCAACGAGCAAAACTCATCATCTTCACCCATGATGTACGACTTGTTTCAACCCAATTCCATCGTTTAGTATTTTGAAAATGCATTTTTCGTTATTCAGGATAAAGTTATTTCAAATCAACAAGTTCGGTTATAACATGAAATTTTGTTTTTCTATAAGATTTCTCTACGTTAGTTATAGAACAGTTTTTAAACATTGAGATCATCCCCCCAGTTATAATCGTATATTTTCATTTCTTTTTATTGTACCTATTCTAATATCATATGCAAAAAATCATTTTAACACACTCGAATACAAAATTTTAATTGTATACTTCTCAAAAGTTTTCTTTATGTGCTTCTCTTACATGAAGAGACGAAAATAATCAAATGATTATAAAGTAAACACCTTTAGTTGGTCCAAACCTCAATTATTTTTAGTTAGGTGCACATTGGTGCATGTTAACATGTTTGAAATTAGGACAAACAAAAGGACCTTGAAGTTTCTTTCAACAAAACAACCTTGACATCATTGAAAATGATAAAATTTGCCATTTGAATGGCAATGATGAAATAATGTCTACATCGTCATGTTGGGGCTCCATTTTTTTGAAAAATATATATTTTTTTAAACTTTTTTTTAATCATACATTTTTCAAGATTTCCGTATTTTTTAATCATACATTCTCGAAAAATTCACCATTTTAAAATATTTTTCCGCAAGACCTCACCAAAGGATGCCCCCCCCGTATAGGGGCATCATACGTGAGTGGCCTAAAAGCCTTAAAAGCACTAAAATCGAGATTGATGATCCGAAGGTAAGTCAAAAACAAATTGGCCAACTGGAAGGAGAAAGAAGCAAATGAAACTTTAGCTTTTAATCATGTTTGGTACACATTAAAATTTTTATTTTTATTTTTCTACTCATTTTTAACCACACATTCTTCAGAAAAATAATATTTTTCATCACATCAATAATTTTTCTTTCTTTTTCAATCACACATTCTCCATCAATCAACTATTTCAGAATACATTTTTCCAAAATAATGTGACTCAAACATACCGTTAGTCACGAAGTTAAGACATTTTTTATTATAAAATAAAAAAAAAAGTAAGTTGTAATTTTTTTGAAATAAAGTAATGGTACTAAAAAGTGGATTGCAACTTTGACAGATGAAAAGAGAGATTGTTAAATATTTGGACTAGCTGTCAATGTTGAAAAGTAGAGCACTGATGGACGTTAAATTTCGATGACATTTAACATCCCTAGCTAGTGAAAAAGTCTTTTAAGGAGAAAGCTGTGCACAATGCTCAAAAGAGGGATTGAATAAAAATTTAAATTTTGGAATAAATTATTAAAAAAAAATAGGAACAATAGAAATTTCAAATTTTGTGGGGCCAACCCACATGACAACACTTGGCTCCACCACTAGTTTACATTAAGGGTCCGTTTAATAGGTGGAAAAGGAAAATATTATCTAACTTTTGTCAATTAATGGTGTTTGATAGCGTTTTTTTTTCTGGCAAAATGTTTTTCACATTTTTCTAAGTACAATCATTTGATACACAAAAACTTGATTTTGTTTTCCCACCTATTAGATGGGAAGATATTTTCCACATTTTTTTTTAACAATGGCAACCAATTCTATCAACTATTGTAAAAAGAATTTTCATTTTTGTTGACAATTTCTATGTAAACAAACTCAAACGAATATGATAATTTTTTCTAATTGTTTATTTTTTTACTTTTTGGTAATTAGAACAAATTCTAGATGTATTAATAGAAAAATTATCACTTTAATGGACAATTTTTATAAAAAACGAAGCCAAACGGACACCAAACTTTCAACATTTTCAAGTAGAAAATTACATCAATCAAACACAATTAATTACAATTCTCAGCAAAACAAATTCTAAGCAATTCAATTTCCAGTAAAACATTTTCTTTCCACTCATTTTCCACATTTGCAATCAAACGGACCCTAAAATGTATTTGAGCCACATTATTTTGGAAGAATGTATTCTGAAATAATAGATTGATAGAGAATGTTTGGTTGAAAAAAAAAGTAAAAGTTATTGATGTGGTGAAAAATATTATTTTATTGAAAAATGTGTGGTTGAAAATGAGTAGAAGAATGAAAATAAAAATTTTAATGTGTATCAAACAGTGGCTAAAATGACCTATAAAATCTAGTTTTTTTATTTTTTAAGTTATTGCATCTAAAATGAAATCTTACACTATTTTTAAATTGAATCCAAAAAGTAACAGCTTGATTTACTATTAAACGATTATTCTTAGAGCTTGTTTTAGCAATTTAGCCATCGCACATAGTGAAAACACGCTAAAGATAATTAACACGTTAAAACCCTAATGATTCAATACTTAAGTAATAAGAGCGGAGCAAATAGCGGGGAAAAATCAAATTTCAATTTCCGCACGAAATCTTGATCAGCTTTTGTACCTTTTGGAGCAATTCTACATGTTCATGAATCGAGTGACGAACGCAACACCTTGCTTAACAACCAATTTTCCAATGCCTTTTGTGAGAGTATGCAAAAAGTTAGAAAAAAGGCTAGTTTTCACACCACTTTTTGAGTAGCCAAGAATGCTGTTAAAAGTAGGTTAAAACTTAGGGTTAATTACATTATTAGTCACTGCACTTTATCGAAAGTTTCCATCAAGTCACTGAATTTTAAAAATTACATGGTTGGTCACTGAACTTTCGAAAAATCACCACATTGGTCACTGAACTTTAAAAATCGTCTCATTGGTCACTGAACTTTTGCAAAAGATTTCTACGGGATCACTAAACTTTGCAAAAAGTTTCCTAAATAGTCACTGGGTTCAGTGACCATCTGAAAAATGTTTTGCAAAATTTAGTGACCAATGATATGATTTTCAAAGTTCAGTGAACAATGAAAGTGATTTTTCGAAAGTTCAACGACTACCATGTACTTTTTAAAATTCAGTGACCTGGTGGAGACTTTGGCCAAAGTTCAGTGACTATTGAGGTAATTAACCCTTAAAACTTATTATGGGGTAAAGAAAATGTTACCTTCGAATAATTACCAAGTGAAATAAGTAGCAATCGACCAGTAAGTAACATTCTAGTGAGAAAAACGACATTAATTCCTTTAGAATTAAAAAAGTTTGGAAAAGAGTTATATTTCGTAATTAACACTTTCAAGTCGTATCATCCACACGTTAACTAAAGGTTCGCGAAGTCGACCAGTGAATTTATACTTTAGAAGAATTTGTAAATTATATTAAAAATCAAACAATCCCAAATTAGCCAATATAGGTTTAGTATTTTTACCATAGAAGTTACAAAAGAAGCATTATATTACATTTTCTTTTTCCTTTATTTTCTATTTATTTAATTGATTTTTTGAATTAAATTCATAATTTTATGACAAATCTTTATCAAGAACTGTATTTATCAATTATTACTCCATTAAAGGTTATAATCAATTGTTTTTATTTTATTGTTTGTCATCACAATAAAAAAAAAAATCAACTGTTCAAATATATATTAATAAATTTACTACTGAAAATCACATAAAATAAAAAAAAAATTATTTTAAGAAAAATAAAGTTTGGCCCATAGTGAGAATTATCGATTAATAAATAAAAATATCCCTTTCAAAGAGTCAGTGAACTGAACGCGTGCTGTGGACCTCTAAATATTAAAAGTCCTTTGGGAAGAAATACATTAAAGTCAACAAAGGCTGATTGAATAATTAGAGCCAGCCATTTGCAAGCAATTCACGGAGTAGCGTTGCCAAAAAGACAATTACACTTAATGAAGTAATTGGCACGTCAATTTCAAGTCATCTTAGCCTTTTGTGGCATAGAAAAATTGTTTGGAAATATCATTTAAGAATAATTATTTTCTAACACGATCCATCGGACAATAATGAAATTGATTAAAGAGTTTCATAAACGATTGCTTGGAAAAATAGTAAAAGGGTTTGTACTGAACATGTAACTCATTACGAGAAATATAATTTAAAGTTTAACAATCGAATTAAATTTGAAAAGAAGAAAGTTAAGAAGTACACTAGACATATTTTAAATCCAGAGAAAAATAATATTTTGAATAATGATTTTTTGGAGGATGTGTGATTAAAATATATATAAAAAAAAAAAAATTGGATTTACGTGCAGAATATTTTATTGTGTGAATATAGTTATTGAAAAAAAGTTTTTGGTTTTTTTTATTTTTTTAACGGCCCATCAAACTTATAAAACAAAAGAAATGCAGGTCTTGCCCTGGGCAAACTCTACAATCAAAAATCGAATCTTTGAATGATAGAAGGCGTGAGTAACTTGAAAACAAGAAAAACACTCAACAAAACCAATTCGATTGAGGGAGACAAATGAGATTCAAGTGCAATAAAAAATTAAAAAAAAGCACTATTTTAATGAGAAGAAATAGTCTATTTATATATTTTAGCGCATGTCGTCGTTAATGACGAGTGGCGTCAAAATATCTATTTACATACTTTGAAATGACGGAGAATTTTTATTTTGCACTTTTGTATATTTATTTTTTAAATGAAAAATAAGTTGTTTTACATCCTTTTAAGAGTAATTTGTGGATGAAAATCATTACTAAAGGGATTATTAGTCCTCGATTAAAGAGAAGTTCTCGATTAAAAATGCGAAATGAAAAATTCCTCTTTATTTCTCTTGCTTTTCTTTAACTTAATTCACGCTTAAAAATTCCTTTTAAAGTTATGAATTAAAGATATGCTTTATCCTTAAGAAAAGCTAAAAAAAAAAGTGACTAAAAATTAGAAATAATTATCGAATTCAAAATAATGTAAATCAATATTGAAGTTTAATGTCATCGAGAAAGCTTAGAAATTTGTGAATTTGATGCATCCAACCTTGTAAGAAAATATAAGGCATGTCTTTAAGATCAAAATTTGAATTGAATTGCAGATATTGACAAGTAGAACACAAGTTCAAATTTTATACGAAAATGTCCCTTAATTTCTCATAGATAGGGTCCGAATTAATGCATCCTTATCTTAGATGACCTTAGCACTGCATTTATGAAACATAAACAAAATTGTCTATTAATAATGTCTAAATTATTAATTTTTTTACCTATAAGTTGAAATCTAAATATGGTCTTAGGGTCCGAGTAGCAAGATTTTTGAACATGTTTGGATAATTTTCTGAAAGTATTTTATTTGGCTTGAAGAGCTTATACAAGAAGAATGTAACTTTTTCAGAAAACTCTTCTACGAGAAGTAGAAGCAAAAATGAAAATCATTTCAAATAATATTAAGAACAGTGCCAACATTAGTTGTTTTCCATTCTTAAATAATGTCACTTCACTCAACAAATAATGCATTTTGTTTCATTGAATATTATTGAATCCTTATCTTATCTAAAATATTAAACAACTAATTATTGAAATTGGATCAGGCAAATTTCCCTGAGATAAAGATACTAAAGAAAAAGAAAGCCTCACCCTCTAAGGGCATATTTAGATATATTAAAGGTTGCTCCCGAAGTATAGCTCAGTAGTGCAAAGGATATGAGTGAAGTAGTCTCAGTTGAGTTGGCAGTCGCAGTGTGAGGGTTCGATTCCTGTCTCTAACAAAGTTTGGAATTGGACTCTTTGTTGGTACCAGTATGACAGCTCTTGTACTCTGACCTGTTAAGGCGCGTCCCGCGATTTACCTCATCCACAATGCTCTAAAGGCAAGGCGGGATGGGATGGGGCGGGACGGGGCGGGGTCCTCAAAGTTGGTGTTCAACCTTTTTTAGATATATTAAAGGTCAATATTGATCATTCAAAAGAATATACCTTTTCAATTTTTTTGTTAAGATTTTACACTAAATTCAATGTATATCGAAGTTTAATGTCCAACTTTTGTGGGTAAACTAACTGATTTGACACATTTTATATTCTTCTCTAAGAAATTGCCTCATCTACTCTTCCATAAATATCACATAATAATTGTTTGAATAATAAAGGCATTGTGCCTCACAATTAATCAGAATCCACAAATATTGCCCTCTTCAATATCACTCCTAAGAACATCTCCAAAACGACTTTAAAATGACGTAAAACGTCAACTTGGTGTGAAAATAATGCTCCAATTGAACTTCAAATTTTCACCAAATTAGAGTAATATTTGGTGCAACGTTATTCCTTTGGTGTAACATATACATTTTATATATTTCTCATTTTGTCCTTCATTTTATACCATAGCAAGTTTAGTTCCTATTATATTTGTTTTTATATCACTTTATTACTTGATAATTTAATTTTGTTTATATTTTTATTAACATTTATAATAAATTGCAATAAAATAATAAATAATAACTACTGAATACATTAAAATAAAATTACTCATTAAAATTCAAAAGTTACAAATTTGATAATTATAAATTAAAAAAAGAATTAGCACTACAACAATATTAATATCGAAAGCTAAAATTTAAAGTAAAATATAACATAAACTAAGTGTTTTGTTAAATATAATATTTTTTAGTTGTGGTATTAAATACAATGATTTTTTTTATATAAAAAAAGTATTAAACGCAATATTTTAATTAACTAAATGTAATTTCTAATTTTTTAATAGTTTTAGTAACAGAATAGGTAATTAAATAATTTTTTGAAATATTATAGTCGGTGAAATAATAATAAGGAAAGAAAGATTTTTTTTTTTTTTTTTTTTTTTTGGGGGGCGGGGGCGGGGGCGGGGGTGTAATTGATTGAAGACGGCTAAATAAGAAGATGTGAATGTTGCGCCATTTTCATGAAATGGGTTGGAGATGGTTTACTTTTCTTCTCAAAGTGCATCTTTCTCCCATTTGAGTTTTGATTTGTCGTTAATGAGGTTTGAGTTTAATGAGTTCCGATATTATGTCTAACTTAAGGGTACATATTAAAAGGTCAATCTTATTAAGATAAGTAGTCCAAACCTTATATAGTCTATGTATCGGTAATTAATCAATATGAAATTTATTCCTTAACACATGTTTGGCAAGTTCTTTCCTATTAATTTTTTTACTTTGCAATGTACTTTTCTTAATCTATTTCATGTTTTAGTTAATTTTTGCATTGTTTGGATATAAAAATTCCTGGGTCTATTTGGAGAGTATTTCAAGCCTTTAATTCTTAGATAGTAGTAACAATATTGTTTTAATGTATGAATTACTCAAGTTACACCAAAGATGTCGAAAAATATTACAAGAACATAGAAATGGACGTTCTTTTTGTCATATGAGTTTAATTTTTTGAAAAACACGTAATTCGACCTTAACAATACCTAAAGGGAGGTGAATAAGTATTTTATACGAAATTAAAATTATTAATTAATAGGCAACAAGTTACTAATTAATTATCTCTAAATGGTTAATCATGCGAGTCAATTTTACCTATATTTAAATACCGCATATCATACAATTAATAAATAAAGTAGTAAAGAACAACAGTATGATCACGGAGAAATCCAACTGGGAAAAACTACGGCCACTTGGTGAGTCAATCCACTATAAACGATTCGTAACATACAGTCTACAAAACTAGATGACGACACGTATTATCTGATCTTCTGACTGTAATTTTGACAGCTCTCTTGAATTCTGTTATCCCTTTCACCAATTCCAGCTGCAATTTCTAAAGTTTTCCTGGATTCTGCTCTCTTACAGCAACTCCTAACTTTGTGAAATCGTCTATCTCATGTAAATCACGAAAAATAATTCGTTCTTCGCCAACGGAAACTCTAGTCACTTTCCTTTGATCTTCACCAACTTTGACGATGTTGAGGAAGTAACAATATGGTATTTGGATTATAAACTCGATGTTTTTCTCACCAAAATCCTCACACAAATGAAGGTTGAAAGTAATAATAGGGAGGAATCACTCTCTAATCTTTTTCTCTCAATGTTCAACCTTAAGAATTTCATACAGAAGAGTTTTGGTATTTATAGGTAGTGTATAAAACAGATGGGCCGAGGAAAAAGCCTTAAAATCGCGAAATGAAATTTTTTTGTATAACCATGTCACTTGAGCGAAAGCTTGACGACGACCAGCAACGATATTTCTGTTTTTGTAGCTCAAGCCAAACCTTGACAGCAGTCCAGCGAAAATATGCGTCGTTTTTCTTCTATTCTCATTCTCGAAACCCTAAACATAAACACTTAACTTTTAAAATATTTTCACATTACTCCTTAACCTTTTAAAATATTTCAATTTCAGTCATTTTGTTCAGAGAATCGCCAATTACAAAATATCTAAAACCTAACAAACTCTCCCTTTAACGTTCTGTGACAAAACTACAATCTAAATCAAAGTAGTAATTAAATGAAAATTACAGACTCAAAACATGACTCAAAATTATATGACAAAACTACAATCTAAGTCAAAGTAGTTACTAAAGACAGTCTTGAACGAAATCTTCATTTCATGTTTCAATACCTGTTTCCTGAAATAGGCAACTCAAATACTAAATGTAAAATGTGTGGAAAACAGGACCAATAATAAATATAGGTCAAACAGTTTAAATGTAAGAATCATTTAAGCAATTGTAACTCATAAAACATATTTTTAAGTTTTATATCACGAGTGAAAATAAGACATAGTATCAATACAACTCAAAATACAAAAATGAAACATTGACATTGTAAAAAATAAAAAACTTAATTTAGCGAAACTGAAGTTAAATATGCAAATACTCACCCTTACTGCTAACTTTCAATGATTTAAAGCAGTATGTAAATGTATCTATATCTCACCACAACGACCTCTCAGACATAAAATGCAAATCGCGACATAAAATGCAAAACACAATGATTTGCAATTTGTTAAACTCTTTGATTTGATTTTTTTTTTATTTTTCTTCTCTCCCTTTTTGTCATAAAAATGACAACGGATAACGAAAACCATACAACATCTTAATAAAGTAAATGTAAGCAGTCACAAGTATATACAATGAATAATAAACTTTCCCACAAATCTAATTCAAATTTCCCATGGTGTAAATGATATAGGTGGTGTGTTAAGTGTCACTAATCTTCTGATAATAGGACTTCAAACCTTAATTTTGTGAGAAAAGATTTGCAAAACATCACTGCTAATAAGTATATTCCTCTACTTATGAAAGTCAAATCAGTAAAACATATTAGAGCCTACAAATGAAAGCTCATATTTAAGGAGAATGTCTTTTCTCCCCCTGACTTGTAGCATAAACATTCATATATATTACATTAGTAAACATGAATGCTCGTGTATATTGTTTCCCATCTTAAGTGTAGGCTTTTTTTCATTAAGCGACTGACATGACCCCCTTTAACGAGTGTTAAGCCAGTTAATCCAAGTCAGTTGACTATATACACCAAGGTATGAGAAACCCACATGCTTAATTACTGAAGTCAAGTAGATTTCGAAAAGTAGCATAAGATATTAAGTTCTTTTAATTTTTTTCCATATATTTATTTTGCAGAGATAATCTCAAGTTTAGGTTTAAATAAGTTGGTCAATTCATGTTCAAAATCACCCTACTAACATGTGACTGTCATTCCAAATCTCACACATACGGTAGAGTCCCACTAACAAGTTCATAGTGTTTGCAGTACAGATGGTATATGAAGAGACATACATCAAATACTTCAAAAGTATTATAAGCTAGCAATGAGAATTATATTACAGTTCACTAAATAATCTCATGCTTGATTACGACCTACAAAATAAAGTATATTGTATATCATGTTGTAAAACAATTTCCCGCAACAACTTTTTGCTCTCCCTTTTTTGTTTTTTAAAAAAAATGTAAAATCATAACAATGAAAAAACCCTTTTTTTGTTTGTTTTTGTTTTAAATTCAAATATGAATGCACCAAGCACCAACAAAAAAAAAATGAGTCACACAAAGAACTGAAAATAAGCATGCACGAGAACAAAGATTAAACAAACATGATGCATGCACGAATGAATGGACACAATGGACTGTACATATATGTACATAATCACCAAATCAAGGTGAAATTTGAATGTCCTTACCGTGAAGATCACAAACAGATTTACGACCTTCCAAGTCGCTTCTCTTAACCTAGACTTTTGGAAGTAGAAGTTAATTGAGTTAACTGAGTCATCATCTCAGTTAAGTAGCCAATTTGATTGGCAAGAAAGTTAACATTGCTAGTGAAGTCTTGATTTTTACTTCTAGTCACATGGTTACGACACATGGGTCTAGTGTGTCCCAATACACTATAGTGGTGGCAAATGAGAATGAACCTAGGTTCAAACCTGCTCAGTGGTTGTTGCCGAAAAGTAGGATGATTGACCATACGCTGTCTGGTAGGTCTTGATCCTATAGTAAACTTACCTTTGGGTTTAGGATAAGTAATCTCACGAGATTTGTTGGTGGTAGGAACGAACGTGGTCCTAAACATGCTAGCAGTAGCATCATGGTTATCAACATAACCCACACTATGCCTATTTCCAACAAGCTTGTACATCCCAAACAGATTGTCCAGCTTCTACGAGCCACTAATAAATGATTAGAGTTGAGCATTAGATTTATCAAGATCAGTAGTTAATGATTTAATTTTAATTTCAAAGTTTTCATTAACCATCTTCAACTTACTCAATTTCCTAGTCGAGTCTTGAAGGCTACTCAAAAGTTTTTCACGTTTAAGTTCAAGCCCGTTCACCTTTTTCAAGATGACTTTATTGACCTTAATTTTGAGACTCTCCTCAAACAATTCACGATAAGACTCGTGAATGTCGGTCTCATCATCAGACTTTTCTTCAACATGTTCACTCTCATCCTCCCTTTTAACCTTTTCAATTTCACGTTAGATTCAATTGCAGCAATTGAGGTGAATGCCATATAATTTTGTTCATCTTCACCACCAGATGTCTCTTTCTGAGAACCGAAATCTGACTCCTCATCACTCATGGTCACTACTAAAGCCTTACGAGACGTTCTTTACCCGAACTGCTCTTTAGACTAAGACATTCATTCCTAAAGTGACAATATCCCTTGCACTCTAGAATTAGACAGATTGAGATTTCTTAACGGGAATCCTAGATGCGTTTTTATCACGTCTACCTCTCGAGAGTTTATTGGACCTCACTTTTTCGCTCCTCAGGCTTTCTCCTATTCTTCATCACCTTTTGGGATTTTTTTAACGAAATAAGTCATTTCATTGTCCCTAAGAGTCTCAGTATCAGTAGACTCGCTCTCCTATTCTCTAACAGTGTTCATAGCGATGGATTTGTCCTTTTTATGTTATGAGACAGTAAGTTCATAAGTTTGAAATGATCCTACGAGTTCTTCAATATTAACAGCATCTAAGTCATTACTCTCTTCTATCGTAGTGACCTTAGGTCTAAATCTCTCAAGCAGCGATCTTAGGATTTTTCTAACAATTTTAAACTCGGAGATCTTTTCACCCAAGTTAAAACTAGAGTTAACTATATATCCCAAACTTCTTTAGTAGTTTCACACATCGACACTTGCCTAAACTCCTCAGTAGACACAGCCATGAACATGGCATGAAGACTCTTATTGTTCCAATTACACTCATCCAAATTAGTTTTGGTCTATAGTGAGATATCAGTGAGTATGACTATACCTGCAACAGTTGTTATAGGCGGAGTCCACCTATTTTGAACGCTAATCCAAATTCGTTCATCCATCGCTTTAAGGAAAGCCCTTATTCGAACTTTCTTGTAAGCATAATTGCTTTCGTCGAAGTACGAAGGCACGAACAATGACTGACTCATCCAGAATAAAATAATAAGCGTCGAGAATTGATTTAAGGCTCTGATACCAATTGAAAAACGCGTAGTTCGACCCTAATAATACCTAGAGGGGTGTGAATAGATATCTTATGTGGAATTAAAATTATTAATTAATAAGCAACAAGTCATCAATTAATTATCTCTATATGGTTAATCATGCAAGTCAATTTTACTTATGTTTAAATACCATAGATCATACAATTAATAAATAAAGCAGTAAATAACAATATTATGATCACGGAGAAACCCAACTGGGAAAAGCTCCGAGCATTTTTTTAGTCAATCCACTTTAAACTACTCGTAACTTACATTCTACCAGACTAGAGGTAACACCTACTATCTGATCTCCTGACTGCAATTTCGACAACTCTCTTGAATTTTGTACTCCCCTGCACCAATTCTAGCTATAATTTTCAAAGCTTTTTTGGATTCTGCTCTCCTGCAGCAACTCCTAGCTTTGTGGAATTGTCCATCTCCTGTGGATCACGAAGAACAGCCCGTTCCTTACCAACTGGAACTCCAGTCACCTTCCTTTGATCTTCAACAACTCTAATAGATGTGGAGGAAGTAACAGTATGGTATTTGGATTATGAACTCGATGTTTTTCTTACCAAAACTCTTACACGGATGAATGTTGAAAGAAATAATATGGAAGAATCACTCTCTAATATTTTTGGACTTTGTTATAGGTACAGAGATTCAAATCCCCGTACCTACAGAATAGACACAACAATTGGGAGAATTTTTTTTTTCAATATTTTATACATGGAGTCTACTCTACGTGAGTAGGAATTCAAATTTCTGGTAAAATTCTGGTAAATTTTTTCTGTACTTGAATAATTTTTGAATAATTTTCTCTTAATGTTCAACATTAAGAATTTCGTACAGAAAAGTTTTGGTATTTATAGGTAGAGTATAAAACAGATGGGCTGAGTAAAAAGTCTTGAAATCGGGAAATAAAAATTTTCCGTATAAGCATGTCGCTTGAGCGAGAGCTCAGCGACGGTCAACGAAGGCTTGACGACAACTCAGCGACGATATTTCTACTTTTGTAGCTCGAGTCAAACTTTGGCGACAGTCCAGCGAAAATCTGTGTTGTTACCCTTCTATTCCCATTCTCGAAACCCCAAACTTAAACATTTAAATTTTTAACTATTTGCATATTACTTCTTGATCTTTTATAATATATCAGTTTCAGTCCTTTCGTTCACAAAATCATCAATTATAAAATATCTAAAACCTAACAATTTTGATTATGTTCCATTTTGAACTTTTGTATAATCTTGTTGACCCATGTTCACGTGGGTTCTATATTATATTCTTACAAATTTACAAATCAAAATTTAAAATTGTTGCCCTCTTCATGAACAATTTAGAAATATATAAATCTTGCATAAATTTAGAAATTTTAGAAATTAAGATACAAATCTTATTTTTCGTTTGTACGTTGATGTTTAAAATTTGCAACTTAATTTCAGGTATACTGTAGTTTTCTATACATGCATAGCTAATATTTGATCTGGAATTATTTTCCATATTGATTTATGTGTTGGTACACAATTTTTCTTATTTTATCTTTGCAGAATTTGATAGTTTGTGTTGCTTTTTGGGTAATCATCATGAAATTCTGAAGTGATGAGGTTGAACATCAATCACGATAAATATTTTACCCTTCATTCTACAATGGGTCAAATTAGAAACAAATTAAGTCGTGGGTTTTAAAAGATGTTCGGAAAAATAAAGGTTTCTATGGTGGGTGGCTCTGGTGACGTACGAAGATTGTTTATTAACAATTTTGGCACTCTAATTATTAAAATATAATTTTTATAACAAAAATAACCATTTTGAATGGAAAAATTTGGAGATCCAATTTGATTCTTGGCGATGTCACAAAAAGTACAAATTTTTTTTAAAAAAATTAATTAAAATAAGTGTGATCTCAATACAATACATTGAACAAAATTTATATTCTCGTGAGGTTAAAATTTAAATTCATAAAATTTCACATTTAATAAAGTGATCTCTCAATAAATTTGAGGTTGACTATATAAAATCTTTTTTATTACTCTGATTAATTGATCGTGACATATGCTGAATATATATTAGTCGATCGATTGATTCTTATGAGTTATGACCTTTGATGAATGGAATAAAATATAATATTATTATTTCTTCCCAAATTAATAAGATCTGGTAAAATGCTTTAGCTCAAGATGAACAAAATAAAAAGGTGTACCCATATAACATAAATTATTCTCAAGTCAAATGTTAAAGTCAAACCAAGAACTTGAACTCCAAGTATATGAAATAAAAAAATAAAAATTTATATACAAACATTTATTAAACAATATATAGATAAAATCCCCTTTTGGGTTAACATTAGGTTAATTTATTTCGGTGAAAGGAGAAATATTGTCCGAACCCTTATTATATATATATATATACACACACTAGTCGAGCCACGTGCAATGCACGTGTTTTAGTTTAATTGAGTAAGTAATAGCGTGGAATGATGGTTAGAAATCCAAATTTTAATAGATTTAGTTCTCTAGTATATAGTATTCGTACAAAATTAGACAAAATGAAGATAATAACTAAACATGAAATATATCGATATAATGTATGTTAATTGGTGTGCTGTCGTAGGCACCCAAAAATAGTCCTTAAACCTCTAAAACTAATGTAGTAGTGGAAGTAAGGGCCGATCCCACGAAGAGTGTGTAATTTAATAGTTTATGCTTCGTACAATGATTGGGGGGGTTTTTGTATGTAAACAATTGTAAATAACGCAATTAATAATAATGAAAACTAAATTAACGAAAACAATCGAAAGACTAACCTTGGTCAAAGTCAATATCCACCTTCGAAAATCCACAACTGATCATAGATGTAAGGATAATTCAATTCATATCTTGAATATTCACCGTTGGAATAATTTTCCTATTTCTCCTTAATTTTAGTTAGTTAGAAACCAGCGTTCTAATTAACCCTAATTATTAAATAACCACAGACCAGCGCTCAAAATTCAATTTAATAACAGCTTTAAACAATAGAGAAATCGATGAACTAGATAACACAAACACCAGCGGTTGCATTCAATCTATTTAAACATTTTTCTTAAGATTCAATAACCTATATCGCAGAAAATCATCAAATCCTAGTGCTTCGCAAGTTAAAGGGATCAAACAATTACGGATTTGATATTTAACTCAGCGGTAGATTGCAACGAATAATAAATTAGTAGGCCTCCTAACAATTAAACATAACAATCACGAAAATAAGTGCAGAAGAATATTCAATACTCAAAAACGTGAATTAAATCAAGAAAAACCATTTAGATCTCACAATATGTGATTCCGAGGCTTCAATATCCTTCGACCAAGTGTAAAAGTTTAGTTACAATTCATGAATATAAGAGAAAAATAGAGAAGAATAGAGTTGGGAGGCGTTCTCTACATTCTGGTTGTGTTCTAGGGTTTATAAAGTGTAGAAAGATTTGTTTCCATAAGTGTTTGATTGAAATTAGGAAACCAGAATTTTCGTCCCGGAAATGAACCATGCGGCCGCATGGTTTAGAGGCTTGCGGCCGCAAGGAACAAGTGAAATCAACACTTTAATTCTCGGGAATGGTATGTGCGGCCGCATGGAATTAAAGGCTTGCGGCCGCATGGTTTTACGAAACTTCCTCCGGACAGCTTCTAGTATTTTGGTCATAACTTTTTCTACCGATATTCGATTGAAGCGATTCAAGATGCGTTGTAAAGATAACTCAAAGGGGTAAAACTTTTATTCAGAGACCATCTTCAAATTCGATCGTTTACCATGTCCAAAATTGGTCTCAATATGAGGCTGAAAACCGATGCAAAACTTTTCAGCTTGAAAGTTGATCTGTGAAAATATCTTGGCCATATTTCATCCCTTTGAATCATTTCTTCATCCAATTGACCTCTAACACTCTCGAATCTTCATCATAAGGTTAGAAACAAGTTTAGAATATTTGCACTTTAGTCCTTGAACTTTCACTTTCTTTCATATTGGTCCTTTTCCACATATTTCTTCCAAATTACGCCATATCCATAGAATTGCCACCTAAATCAAAATATGAGCGTAATGAGTACACTTTGGTCCAAAATAAACATACGAGCGCATAAAATAAGGAGGGAAAAATATGCATTTTACATTCCTATAAAATTCCCCCACACTTAGCTTTTGCTCCCAGAAGGTAATTTTAATGTGGCCGATTTCCCCTCTTTTGCAATCAATTTCGCTACAGCACCCGCTCGTTCTCGGGCAAAACTCAAATTTAATTCTCTAAAAACGCCAAGTCATAATGTCAAAAACATAGAACCATCAAACTTTTTCAAAACACATAAAATATCATGAATAAACATTCAACACAACTCATAACAACTAGCAAGCATTTTCATATGAAGATGGAGTAAACTAAACATGTAGACCCTCACGGATGTAAGCACTCAACTCTCATGTGTTTAAAAGGGTAAGTGTTTCGCTCAAACTCATTCCAATGGAGATGTTCTACCATATGCTTGCATATCTTCTCATTCGCCACCACTTAGATCACATGCTTTACAAGAATCAAAATGACTTTTCAAAGGTTGTAATGTGGTTTATGGTCAAGATGGGAAATATTTGGGTATGTGACTCAAGAGCCATCGAAACTAGTGGAGTAAAGATAAATAGACTTAGCTCAAATATATACATAAGACATGTAAACCAACCACTCCACATGATAGTTTCATCATTTTTTCATCTATCCTACACAAATCGAATTCTTTTTTGAGATGTAGGAAGAGTTATGAATATAGATCTTTTTCACATTAAAATCACTCTTCTTCATCACTTTTTTTCTTTTTCTTCACTCATTCATTTTTTTCCTTCTTCTTCTTGTATTTTTCTTGTATAATGTAAACTCCAAATTATACACCAATACTAGAACTCCTTGAATTGACATAGAAAATTTGTTCCAATTCACCAATAATAGCACTGCCATAAATCTTGATACCCCCACACTTATTTTCTTGCATACCCACACTTCTTATGACATTCAATAATACTCCACTAGCTCTAAGGCTTGGGTAAAGATATTATTTTTTTTCAGTTTAAAGCTTGTAATGTGAGTTTATACAAAGAAAAGACAATAAGGCTCAAATGAGCTCAACAATGGAAAATTCAATTACAGGGTTGGCTATTTGGCTAATGAAGCTCATTTATGTAACAAAGATGGCCTTAATCATGTTCGTGCATTCATGTATCAATGTGATCTTGAAGAGAATCAATGCAAGTTTTAGAGAAACAAAACTATGGAAGAATATCACACATGAAAAGAAATAATGAGACTGTTATGGATGTATCAGTCTAAAGGCTCAAAAATCTCACTGGCTTTTGTCTACAGAATTTAGTTACTACTATCCTCAAAGAAAATAACTCCACTAATCAACCATAAGTTGAAGGATTATTCATTCAATCATGTTATGAGTTCTTCAAAAGCCTATCTAATTCTAGCAAATAGCATACACAACCAAAAACAATCATTTAACCTCAACTCTTCTTCTTATAAAATCATGCAATTTTTTTTTTTCAAAATTAACTCACTCAATCTAAATGCAACCTAAATCTAAATCATTCCCCCACACTTAAAACTTACATTGTCCCCAATGTAATGTCTAATGCAAAGAAAATGACAAATATAACTAAAATAAAAAATGGAATGCGAAAAATAAAAACAAAAATAAAAAGATAAAGGAATGAACTCCCCTTGGGTTGCCTCCCAAGCAGCGCCTTTGTTTATCGTCTTTGGCTCGACTCAATGTTTCTTTATTCAGCCCGGGTCTATCATGGTTGGCTTTGATCTTCCTTGTGATGTACCAAGTTCAATGGGAATGATAACTAGCAGTGTTCCTCCACCTCCATGGAATACATACTTGTAGTGACTAGGGTGAGGCTTTAAATCCGAAATGAAAGTCTGCAAAATAGAAAGTAGAGGTTTCTCATTAGAAGTTGGTAATACAAAACAAGAACTATTACCCGAATGCTGTAGCTTTGGAAGATTATTCAATATTGCAACAGTTTCTTGTAATTCAGTGTTTAAGGCCAGCTCCTATTTTTCCTTCCTAAGATGCTCAATATTGACAGATTCCCATTCATTTTTAGCAACAGATTCGAAAACATCATGTGCTAAATGATCAATCACATCAATAAAATGAACATGATTATTATTACACCGATGTTTCATGGAATCATATATATTAAGTGTGATAGTTTTATCATCAAATTTCATGGTTAGTGTGCCATTATGAAAGTCCATTTCGATTTTGGATGTCCTTAAGAACGGTCTTCCCAACAAAATAGGGAGAGTTTGATTACTACTGCCTATGTTAAGCACATAAAAATCAACAGGAAAAACCAACTCATTAACTTTCACGAGAACATCCTCAACTACCCCCTTAGGATAGGTATTAGATTTATCAGTTAGTTGAATTATCACACCAGTGTCAATTAAAGGTCCTAGTTTCAAGGAAGTGTATACAGAATATGGCATGACATTAATAGATGCTTCGGAATCTAACATGACCTTCTCAAACTTAGTATTGCCTATCATGCAAGAAATAGTAAACATACCTGGATCCGTGCACTTTGCAAGAAGTTTCTTTTGAATTATTACAGATACCTGTTCTCCAACTTTTACCCTTTCAATCCCCTTCAATTTCTGTTTCCTTTTACTTGTGCACAAGTGTTTCAAAAATTTAGCATAACGAGGCACTTGTTTAAACATATCTAAAAGTGGAATATTTACCTTACACTTACTAAAAATTTCATGTAGCTCATCATGATCTCGTTCATATTTTCTAGATCCTACTAAAGCTTGAGGAAAATGAGATACATGTTTATAATCAGAAAGAGGTGGAAACTTACACTCAGTTACCTCAGTATCATTGGGAGCATTCTTTTCTGCTGTGATATATTCGTCATTTTCTTTCCTCGATGATGTAGGGACTACCTTCACTGGAGTTTCAACTTTCGCTCCACTCCTCAACATGATTGCACTTACATCTTCTTTTGGATTTATCACTGTTTGAGATGTCAATTTTCCCATATTCTGTGACTCCAACCTACTGACCGCGTTAGCTATTTGACCCATTTGATTTTCCAACCTTTGAATGCTAGCCCTTCTCTCCTGTTGAAATTGTAAAGTGTTAGTAGCAAGAGATTTAACTAAATCTTCTAAAGACATACTAGAGTTAGAAGTTTGGCCATGTTGTTGTCCAGGAGGGTATGACTGATTATATTGCTGGAAATTCTGCCAATTTTGATTCATAGGTTGATTCACTTGTCGATTCCCATAACTAAGATTTGGATGATCCTTCCATCCTTGATTGTACGTGTTTAAATATGGATCATAATTCCTTTGTGGTTGTCCAGGAAAGCTACCGGCTGCATTTACGTGTTCAACAGATTCTTCTTGAAGTGTTGGACACATATCAGTTGGATGGCCTACAAATGAACAAATTCTACAAGTCTTTCTTGTTTGCATAGTACCCACAGCCATTTGACAAATAAGAGTAGTTAGACTCGCTAGTTGTTGTTCAATGGATGAAACATTTACCTCATTAACTTGTCTAGAAGGGGATCAAATCTGCCGCCAAATTGTTGAGAATTGGCAGCCATATTTGCAATCAAGTTTCTTGAGTAGTAGATTGAGTTATGGTCATAAACAATTAAGGAAACTAAAAAAAAAATATGAAAAACAAGTTAAAAAAAGAAACTAGAGTAAGAAAAATAAATAAAATTTTACGCTAAAATTCCTAAAAACAATAAATTGCCTAAAAACCTAAAAATTATGATTTTTTTTATTTTTTTTTTCAAAATAAAATAAACAACTAAAGAAGCACAAAAATAAATTAACACCTCTCCCCGGCAACGACGCCAAAATTTGGTGTGCTGTCGTAGGCACCCAAAAATAGTCCTTAAACCTCTAAAACTAATGTAGTAGTGGAAGTAAGGGTCGATCCCACGAAGAGTGTGTAATTCAATAGTTTATGCTTCGTACAATGATTGTGGGGTTTTTGTATGTAAACAATTGTAAATAACGCAATTAATAATAATGAAAACTAAATTAACGAAAACAATCGAAAGACTAACCTTGGTCAAAGTCAATATCCACCTTCGAAAATCCACAACTGATCATAGATGCAAGGATAATTCAATTCATATCTTGAATATTCACCGTTGGAATAATTTTCCTATTTCTCCTTAATTTTAGTTAGTTAGAAACCAGCGTTCTAATTAACCCTAATTATTAAATAACCACAGACCAGCGCTCAAGATTCAATTTAATAACATCTTTAAACAATAGAGAAATCGATGAACTAGATAACACAAACACCAGCGGTTGCATTCAATCTATTTAAACATTCTTCTTAAGATTCAATAACCTATATCGCAGAAAATCATCAAATCCTAGTGCTTCGCAAGTTAAAGGGATCAAACAATTATGGATTTGATATTTAACTCAGCGGTAGATTGCAACGAATAATAAATTAGTAGGCCTCCTAACAATTAAACATAACAATCACGAAAATAAGTGCAGAAGAATATTCAATACTCAAAAACGTGAATTAAATCAAGAAAAACCATTTAGATCTCACAATATGTGATTCCGAGGCTTCAATATCCTTCGACCAAGTGTAAAAGTTTAGTTACAATTCATGAATATAAGAGAAAAATAGAGAAGAATAGAGTTGGGAGGCGTTCTCTACATTCTGGTTGTGTTCTAGGGTTTATAAAGTGTAGAAAGATTTGTTTCCATAAGTGTTTGATTGAAATTAGGAAACCAGAATTTTCGTCCCGGAAATGAACCATGCGGCCGCATGGTTTAGAGGCTTGCGGCCTCAAGGAACAAGTGAAATCAACACTTTAATTCTCGGGAATGGTATGTGCGGCCGCATGGAATTAAAGGCTTGCGGCCGCATGGTTTTACGAAACTTCCTCCGGACAGTTTCTAGTATTTTGGTCATAACTTCTTCTACCGATATTCGATTGAAGCGATTCAAGATGCGTTGTAAAGATAACTCAAAGGGGTAAAACTTTTATTCAGATACCATCTTCAATTTCGATCGTTTACCATGTCCAAAATTGGTCTCAATATGAGGCTGAAAACCGATGCAAAACTTTTCAGCTTGAAAGTTGATCTGTGAAAATATCTTGGCCATATTTCATCCCTTTGAATCATTTCTTCATCCAATTGACCTCTAACACTCTCGAATCTTCATCATAAGGATAGAAACAAGTTTAGAATATTTGCACTTTAGTCCTTGAACTTTCACTTTCTTTCATATTGGTCCTTTTCCACATATTTCTTCCAAATTACGCCATATCCATAGAATTGCCACCTAAATCAAAATATGAGCGTAATGAGTACACTTTGGTCCAAAATAAACATACGAGCGCATAAAATAAGGAGGGAAAAATATGCATTTTACATTCCTATCATTAATCTCCAACTTTCATCGGTGGGAGAAACTTTGTACATCATGAAGATTGAAATTTCATCGTCGACAAGCTTGAATATGTACAGGTGATCTATCTGAAGTTCTTTTCTGTAATATAAGCCGATGACCCTACATTTAAATGTTGGACGTTACCATTTCTTTTGAGATTTGTTTGCACCGGCCAATTCCGGTGTGAACGATTATGTATTTGGATATTCTGGATAAATTTTTGTAGATGTAATCGAGCGAACTTCTGGGTACATTCTACAAGATAAATTGATCGAGTTATAAATAGGAAAATTTAGAATGACAATGAATAAGGCAGAAAGGTAAGAATCATATAGTTTAGATAAGATTTAATTTAAAGAGGAGCTTACAATTCTTCGATAACTATTTCGATGAGCTTGTAACGTCACTTGGAAAATAAGGTTGCCATTAGGTTAAATTCATCAAGAAAAGGCCACAATTTATATCTCATGCAAGAGGAAAAAGAGTATAACTAATGAAGGAGTATATTTTTTAACCTAATATATTATATTTTACCAATTCAGTTATTGAATACTTTGAGCATAAATGAGAATATAGACAAAGAGAAACAATGTATTTGTTACAGATACTCCTTAGCACATATGTAGGGAATATTCAATGCCTACAAACTTGTAGTTGTTTAATTCAAGAATTAACAAAGTTAAGTATTTTCAATAATAAATTACAAGAGCTGATGGTTTTACTTCATTTATTCCCAACCTTCATTAACATATCTTTACAAGGAGTTAAGAAATGAAAACATCACAATGGCGTTTTATTAGATGTTTGTCAAATCATTATAATTTAATATATCTACTTTAAAAAAGAGAGAACACCAATAAGAAAAAAAAGACAAGTAAGAAATCACCACCTATTAGAAAATAGTGCAAGTCATTTTTCGAATGTTGGGTTAATACCAAGAAATGGACCATTGTCATTAGTTTGCCTGTGAGTTGAGACCAATCAAGATATATACACAAGTATATTATTCTAGTATATGTTCAAGAACTATAGCAGAATAATTTCTTACTCACAAATGAAATAGTGATTCCATTTGTGATTCTTCAAATCAATTTCCTGCAAGATAAAATCAACTCAAGTTTTAAAATCATACATTAGATTATAAAAGAATTGAGAACATCTATTCAGTTGCCTCTGATCCAAGTTATTGTCTTTTAAATGTAAGGATTTCAAATTTAACTGGGTGCGTCATAAATCTTAAGAAATTAGGAAAAAAATAAATATTAACATGGCGTTAATATGTGTGGGATTTAAGGCAAAACTTAAGAAACTGCAATGTTTAAAATCATAAAATTACCTTGACTTTAGTCTGAGTAAATCCCTCCAGTAAATTTCTATGGTGTTTCTGTCGGAAAAAAAGTATATCCACATTTTAAACTCCCAAGTGCCGCCATGTTGCTCCCTTATGAATACCCTAGGAAACTTCAATATCTCCTTGCTTGGTAATTGAGTTTTTTGTTTCATAGAACATGTAAATGGTATCTTCTTGAATCATGTGGTCAAACATTGTTAAGTTATGAGTCAAGTCATTGGGAATATGCAATAAAAAAATGCAACTATTCTACTTCACATGAAACCATTAATATGTAAACAGAAAGAGAAGGTAGTCATTTTATATTAGAACCAAACAGACTGAGAAATTACAGACAAAGGATTCATAAAGGCCATACATAAATGTCCCTCAGTTATCTACTGAAATATAAGTAGGTAGTGCTCAAGTTCAACCCAATGATACACAAGGTTGAAAATCATACTCGCACAGATATGCAAACATATCCCAAGAGAATGCATCTCTGTAAACCGGCAAGTTAAATGAGAAACTTGAACATTGAGAGATGTGACTTTCAATATTTGTAGCCACATGCATCTTTAGGAAAAGACAAAACTACTCTTAGAAATCGAGAATAAAGAGATGATTTCACTTAAAAAAAATCTTTTTATTGAGTAAAAAGAAAAATTAAAGCCTAATGAAATATGTTCTTAGATATTGAAAACAATTTCAATTAAAATAGCAAATTATTAAATTCCACTACAAAATCACAGCGAAACACAAATTAGTACAAATAGCAGAATAATTTATTAGAAAAACAAAAAATTGTCTAACAAAAGGTAAAGAAATTAAATAAAAAAACCTGAAAGGGGATTGCTAGATAGAATCAGAATAGGCAGCCATTTGGAGATATTTACACAACAACGCCATGTTTGAGAGGTTTCGGAGGCTCAAGTAACTGGCGCACTACACCAGAGTCAGTCATCATTGTGGAAATCCGATTGGTGATGATGCATCCCCCATGTTTTTCAAATTTTGATTCAGAATAACTTCCCTCGATGAACAGGAAAACACCTTAAAAACATGAATAAATTAAATAGAATAATTAAATTAAAAGTAAAAGATTGTTTGTGCAGTGAATAAAATTAATTTTATCAGAAAATTGATTCATAGCATAAAGTACTATTATTATTTTTGTACTTATCCTAGCAATGTAACATGGTAATAACTATAAAGCTTCCAAATAAAGATATACGAGATTAAGTTGAAAGCAATATATCCAATCATTATGTGTATAAGTAGATCAACTAATCAAATGTCTATAATTGTATGATAAATGAAAATAAACTAAAAGGCGTAACTTCACTATCTAAGAACATGTTTGGTTAGGCTTTCCACAACATCATCATAAGTATGGTTGTCTACCCTAGAGATTTATACCAAAATGGATAAAAATATATCTGCTTGATGTTGCTTAGATATACATAAAAAAAAGGAAAACTGTCATCTCTATTATCCATAATAATGGTATTGGAAAGTACTCATAGCGCTAGGCAGAATTCATCTTCCTTAGGTCTCTCCAAAGCTCGAAAATGGGTAACCTTAACACAGTGCTCGCACAAGAAATAAGTTTCTGCATTTTGTCTTCTATTTTTTTCATAGTTCTGCATGGGAAAATTCAGTCAATAATCAGGTCACTGAATTAAGAATGTTCTACTTGAACAAGCATTTCACCGGGCTAATTAGTTCAATGAATAGCACAAGCAAGCCATTTACAAAGCTCAACCACATTTCATATTTGGGAACCTTATAACATTTAATAATAAACACATGTTTAGTTGCTCCAAAGAGAAATTATATAGAGTCTATTTTGCATGATGTCATATATTTACGTTTACAAAGGATATTTTTCGGTTGAGCTTATCTATTTGTTGGGTTAGGTGTATTCGATCTTTTACTTTCTTCCTTTTGATAGGTTTAGCCAAGCTTAAAGGTGTTAGAAGAACCATTCATAAAGACTTTTGGAAAAGCCATTTCCGGGTTAGCGGCACATGGTATTTATCCATTTCCCCTTCTTGGACAGGTGGAGTTAGACAGTTTGACATTACATGGGAAATGCTTGTAGCATCATATGAGAGTAGAGGATTAACTAATAATGAATAAATGTTTCATTTCACTTTTCAACACAAAGGAGAGAACAAATAATTTGAACCACCATGTGCAATCTGATAAGGAAGTACAAAAACAAAGAGTAATCTCCAATATTAAGCTAAGTGTACCGTTTCTAAGTTCTTGCTCAGCTCCTCCAACTTCTGCATCCTCAATCCATTGCTTATATATATATATGAAATGAACATAGTTTAGGTATTTTTTGTTCATCACATAAAAAGAAAAAAAAAGTGTTAAATCTAAAACAAAAAACCAGAATATTTTTCATACCCTTTGAAACACCATTTCCCTATAGTTGTCAAATGCAGTAGAAAAGGTGCCAATTCCACTTGGTTACTATCAATTAAAGTTAGTCTGAGAACTAATATTTCAATAGTGATATTTTGTTTTAATCTAGTGAGAAATTTTTATATAATGCTAGTTGATTAATTTACTTTTTGTTTTATATGAAAACTGTAGTATATGTTACTATTTGACTCGAAATAAGATTATATATTTACAGAATTACAACATGTGTAGCTGAACACTAAAAGCCAAATGAGTAACATGGATTTTTTACTTCAACTTGTTCATTTGAAACTGATTAGACTCATTAGTGGATAATTTGTTACTTTGTGTTTGCGATTTGAACGTTATAAATGTATGCACAACCAGGACACATTAATATGCTCACAGGATAACCATGTTTCGGATAAAAATAAAATAAAATACAAGAATAGTGCAAGAAGGAATTCAAGAAACCCACAACATAAGAAAAGGTGTGACTGAAAGAAAAGACATCTTGAAGGTATTCCCATGTTGCAATGTAATATGTGCAACCATGTCAACACCAACTCTCATCGCACAAATTGGACACACCCGAAAGAGTTGAGGAGAAGACCTCTGTTAGCAACTACACTTTGAAAAGGAACATACTAATTTGTTTACTCATCGTGATTTGTGCAAAGGAAAGTATACTAACATCAAGTTCTCAACAGAAGAAAAAATGTTCCATGTGCAAAGGAAAGTATACCAACCCTCCCAGTGGCACCAATGAAATAAGACCACAAGATATTAAAAAAGAAAAGGAAATAAAAGGCATCCTTAGTCTATTTTTCTTTTAGTTTGTCAACTGATGATGAATTTTTCTTTGCTATCTGATGCTGATTGTTTAGGCTGCTCAATTTGGATGGTTGATTTCTTCTAGTCCCCTATTACCGTAGCATTGATTTTACTAACCTTATAGACAACTTTATAGCAGCTAAAATGTAATGGAAATTGATGAAAAGTCAAAATTTTAGTGAATATAGCGTGTCACAAAGTGGTTTCTTATTTCCATATAATTTTTGTTTCACTTCAGTGAAGTATGCGGCTTAATGTTCTTTCACCATTTGGGGAATGTTAAGCCTATAAAAGCAATATAATCCAATCCATTCATGACCCCTTTCTTCATGCGTCCATGATTTACAGCAACCATTGGAAATCAAACCTAAAAACTAACCATATGAATTGACAAGTTCCTAACCTCCTCCAAGCAGGATAGAGGAAGGAGGGAACAAATCATTTTCAACCTTCTTGGGACATGTAAAAAACGAGTAAAATATGAACTATTGGTATTTCTTGAACTTGCTTCTCAAATTCAAATCATATGGCATTAAAAATTATCATGTTCCAAAACCATTCGATCTATACAGAATGTTCAGCAATATTAAAAAGATTCAAAGCAAAGGAATTATACCCCATTCTTTGCTTCTACAGGATGCTTGTCATCTATATGGCAACAGAGTCCCACAATATCAAAATATTCCGAACAGAACGGAGATGGATACTCCTCTCTTACATCATCATTCATGTCCATTTTCTTGAGTCCCATCAACATTTCTGCATTGAGACCCTCCCACTTTATCCCTGCCAGAGTATCCCGCACAAAGAACTCATTAGAAACCAATCTTTAATTAAAAATACACATTTATTAAAGTTCACAAATCCAATTAAAAAACCAATATTTCATGGAAATATACAATCATTTTGTGGACTTAACAAACCATATTTAAAAATTTGCTATCTGAAAGGCCTCATAAAGATTTAATATTAAAGACCGTTTATATTTAATTATGGTTTCAAGGAACCCACTTTTTAATAGAAGTTCTTGTTAATTTAACAAAACCCTCGAGAAATTTTAGGTGGCAAGAACCTACCTTTCCGGCGACGACGAGACACGGAGGCACGGGTAGGAGAAGCATTTCTCAGATTTGCTAGGGATTTTGTGTGGGGAGAGAATGAAAAGGAATTGTGAAGAAACGAGGGCGAGAGAGTAAAAGCGAAACGAGGGAAATGTGAAACGGTGTTGTTATGGTTGACGATGGGGCCCACAAACTCCCTCTTTTAGATGTGGCAAGAACCTACCTTTCCGGCGACGACGAGACACGGAGGCACGGGTAGGAGAAGCATTTCTCAGATTTGCTAGGGATTTTGTGTGGGGAGAGAATGAAAATGAATTGTGAAGAAACGAGGGCGAGAGAGTAAAAGCGAAACGAGGGAAATGTGAAACGGTGTCGTTATGGTTGACGATGGGCCCACAAACTCCCTCTTTTAGATGTGTGTATGTATATATATATATACATATATATATATATATATATATACATATATATATATATATATCTTCTATATATAAAAAGTGCCTATTAAACGGAATATGTTGGTTTTAACGGAAAAACTAACGGAATTTCTTGATTTAATGGAAAAACTAACGGAATTTTTTTAATTTAAAAATCTTTTAACTCCATAATTGGGCTTCAAAATTTACAATTCTAAAGCCCATGTAGAAGTATTGGATGTCATGCTCATTTTATAGATACACTTCTCTCAAAAGGTTTCAAAACTTCCAATGTGAGATTGTGCATTTTATATATACTCTTAACTCTAATAGTTTTATAAATTTTCAATGTGGGATAGTGACAAAAAAAATGTTAAAATGCTCATCAAAATCATTTTCAAATGTATGTCTAATTGACTAATTTGATTTTGAATTTATTAAATTGTAATATTCACTTTCATTTATTTAATTTTCAAATTTAATTTAAATTGCACTTGATTATTAATATATTAATGTTAGATATTATTTTCTATAAGTTTAAAATATATTAATTTAACAAAGTAAATTATTTTAACATATTTATTTTTAATTTTTAGTGTTGGGACTAATTGTAGGATATATATATAATGAATCTAATTAATAAAGATAGATTTACTTTGAATTATTTTTATGTATTTATTGCATTCGGTTCGACCCCAGTTGAAATCTCATGAACTTCACGTCTAAATCATTCTCGATTGTGAATCAAAATCATTTATCTCCATTTTCAGATATCGGAATTATCAAATCCCCAGACTTTTCGTATAAATCCTATGATTAATGCTCATGTTTAGTTCTTTAATTAATAAAAAAAATTAAAATTCTTCTAACACTATTTAACAATATTATAGTATTATATTAAATGTTTAGTAAGTATTATTTTTAGATATTAGATGATTTTATGATACAGTAAAAAATCTATTTTTTTTATAATATAGAAAAAAACTATTTTTTAAAATAAAAATATATTTAATGTCTTAAAAATAATTAAAATAATATTAAAAATATGAAACGTATTATGACGCTTATTTTTCGTATTGACACGCCTAAACTTGTGATTCTTGATTCTCAACATCGACGTTTCGCAACGCATTACGCCTTTTAGAACATTATTAATAAATGAATGAAAAATGCAAAAAGTTTTGTACTACTACATTTTAGTCAATAAGAAAAAATGAAACTAAAAAAACAAAATGGATGTGGAGATTATCAATTTAAAAATGATAATAGTTTATTTGGTAAGGTACATTGAACTCAATGAAGAAAAAATATTTATTTATTTAGTTTTGTATTATAATGTTATCTATTATTTTATTATGTACAAAAAATTCATGATTAAATACAAAATTTAATATAATATAATAGTACGAAACACAAACTTATACATTTTAATTTAGAATTTAACACTATTCAAATTAAAATTAATATCTCACAGTGTGTAATTATTTATTAATTACATAAACATTACATCATTAATTATTTAATGAACCAAAAAAATTATATATAAATTAAGCAAACGTGCATTGCACGTTGCTTAAACCTAGTGTGTATATATATATATATATATATATATATATATATATATATATATATATATATATATATATATGTTGACATAGAAATTCGCAGCCGTTATTCATGAGTGCGCACTGGATATACCCCACTTCATGTGCAGTAGCACGCAAACTACACATGAGAGATAAACCACACTAGACAACCTCGGTGCGACGAGCTCGACCAAAGAAGCGTTGACGTGAAATTTGAACTCGTAACTTTCGATCTCCACGTTCATCTGCTCCACCAACTGGCCACCCCCAAAAGGGTCAAAAACCCTTACTATATTTTAATTCGGACTGAGTTGATTTTTACATTATCAATTAAAGGGCCTTTTCAATGCATGAGTGCAAAGATTTATTAGGTAACTGGTGAAATTAATTAAGTTAAGATTGGATTAGTATATTTAAATCTTTAATTGTAATTTATTTCTTTTAGTGTATTTATTCAGACCCTGTTTGATAACACTTGTTTTCCATGGAACTTGGAAAAACAATTCCATTTCCATGCAAAACAACTGTTTGATTGGATAAATTTGGCCAATAAATTTTTTTCCCTCCACCCACCCAAGCGCCATTTTTCCTTGAAAACCTGGAAAAAGCCTTTTCCAAGTTTTGTCATTTTTTTTTTTTTTTTTTGCCAATGGAAATGAATTTCATAATCAATTATAAAAAAAAATTTCACTTTAATGAACAATTTTCATATATAACGAAGCCAAACAAACACTAAATTTTGATGAAAAAATAGTTTTTGAGCAATTTCTTTTTTTTTTTTTTTTTTTACTTTTTGGTAATATTAACAAATTTCATAACCAATTGTTAAAAAAAAATCATTTTAATGGACAATTTTCATGTAAAATAAAGTCAAACATGAACAAAAAGATACAAAATTTTAAAAAAAATCGGGTCAAAAATTATACCAATCAAACACACTTAATTACAATTCCCAGTAAAACAATTTTTAAGAAAATCTTTTCCCTGTAAAACATTTTTTTTCCACCCATTTTTCACAATTGCAATCAAACAGACGCTAATTGTAATCCACTCTTTTCAGACAGTTAATTGTAATTTCGTACTTAAATAAAGCATTGACTTTCAAAAATTTCTTTTAAACTTTGGACAAATTCTCCCAAACATACTCTTAAGACTTTGGAGGGCCATGAGACGCCTAAAAATATCACACTTTTAGCAAGGTGATTTTTTATTTATTTATTTATTTTTTGAGAAATTCTTTTGGGCAATCATTTCTCGAAGAAACAACCTAAAATTGATTTTACCAACAAAAATTATGTCATTAAAAGTAAATTTTGTTATAGTGATCGTTAAATAAATTTGTCAACTAATTATTTAATTTTTTTAAATAAGTTTGTCGAGTAATTAATTTAGTTCAAATTTAGAATATGATTTTACTATTTATAATTTTCTTCAAACACAATTTAATTAAATTAGCCTAAATTTTACCAAAATATCTTATTCTATCATACCGTTGTTTCTGCCGTTCTATTATTGTGAACTCGCCATCTTCTTATTCTTGTGATTTTAACAGTCAAATTTATGAAGAACTCATCAAGGAGATGTGCAAAAGATATCATGAGATTGAACTTCATTATTTTATATGAGTTAAGATTGAACATATAATAGTCGAATTAATGTAACGTTCTTGTAACATAAAAAATATAATTATTAAACAGAACTTAGGAATCGAATAGAATCGAACCGAACTGAATGGAACCGGACACGAACGGTTCCATAATTAAATTTAGATATGAAGGTTTCATTTACTAAATGCACGAGAAATTCAGATTCGAACTGGACCATATCCAAATCAAAAAGAGGAAAAATTCATATTTAAGGTGTATTCTTTACCTCAATTCAAAAGTAAGGTAAATAATTTGAAAATCCAAAAATCAGGTATGGATTTATTTAATTAAAAATATTTATTAAATAATGATAATAAAGTCATAGTTTGTAATTAATGGTCATATATTCATAATTATAAGTTACAGATTTATTTAATAGTCACACATCGTCAAATTTGATTATTTCGAGGTCACGGATCAAAATTTTTTTACGTCACATATTATTTCAAGGTCACAGTTTTTTAAATTAGTTGGTCACAGATTATTTTTGAGTCACGTATTATTAAATTTTTAGGTCACAATTGAGTAATTGGTCACAGATATTACCAAACATTTGATCACAGATTACCAAACATTTGGTCACAGACTATCGTTGCTACCACCAATACTTGGTTACGGGTCATAGATAGACCAACACAAACTAATCGGTCACAAAACACGGACGAAAACTGAACCTCAACAGCAACATATCCGCCGTCACCACCAACAATAGATCCGCCACTAATAACAACAAACATAAACAGCCAACCACCAATCCGCCCACAAAAAACAACCACCAATCCGCCATACCACAAGGTGGTCGACAGCCACTGCTGACAGCAGCAAGCCGCTGCGAGTAGCGGCAGCAAGCAGCGGCCGCTGTTGCTCGCGGCAGCAGCTTGCTGGGCTGGGGAGGGGAGGGAAGAGGAGGAGAGAAGAGGGGGGTAGTGTGAAAAATTAGGGTTATGATTTTTATATATTACCTGATTTTTGAAAAATAAAGTTTGCCCCTGATATTTCAACTCTAAACTTTAAACCCTTGGAATTACTTAATTTCCACATCAAAAAAGGCCACTTGGCCCATTTCCAAAAATTCCTCAGGCCCAACAACTAGCAGTGTAGGTTCTGCATGCCATTAAAGGGGCTGGCTTAGATTCATCCGCTAAACGTATTCAGGCGAGCAATGTTGAAGTGCTCTTTCTTGCTTCCTCATTCGTCGGCTTCTTCCACCTCTTTCTCAAGGTACCCATCTCTACCATACATTATTTATATCTATTCACACACTCACACAGCAACAATAAATGCATAAAGAATGCTTCTTACGATGAATTAATGCTGCTTTGTTGTTTGAATTTGATGGAAATTTTGTGGGTTTATTATTCTTCTTTTTCAATTCGCACGTTATCTTGTCGTGATGCGCTTCGTTTGATGTGTGAGAATTTCTTTGTGAAACTTCTTGGCTGAACAAAAGGAATTGCTGAGAAAAAGTTCCAAAAAAGATTTTGAAGGATTAACATCAGGTAATTTTCCTGAACTAGGTTGAACGACTTTTTTGAAATGTGAAGGTGAATTTCCTGGTATATTGAAAATCTCTGTTTTGAAAATTTCTAAGTTTTTGAAAGATAGTAATGTACAAAGTTTTTTAAGCTTGTGTCGTTCTTTAAGAAGTAGAGGATGAACTTTGTTCTCCTTTCTTTGAACCTTGAGTTGAATATAATTCTCAACTGAAAGTAGAGGAATTAAAGTTTTCTTTTTATTCTTCTTAGTGGAAGAATCCATATTGAAAATTTCTCTCAATTTGAAAATTTCTCTAATTATTCTCACAACTTTCTTTTTAAGAAAGTTTCTCTTTATAAATTCTCTTGTGAGGAAATCTGTAAGAACATTAGATTTTCATTGTATATATACTATTTTGAAGTCAAAATAAGACAAAATAGCTTGTCATCTTGCAGAGATTTGGTTTGAAACATGATTTTTGACATCTTTTTGTAGAACGTCTCTTAAAACTTTACAATCTGTTTTTAAAACAAATTTTTTATTGATCAAATCGTTTTGAAATTTTGAAATACATAAAACTTTTGAAAACATCTTTTTGATAGTAGAATAGTTCTTTCGGGGTCTAGTCCACACACTTGAATGAAACCGAATGAACTGATCTTGATGAGATGAAATCTCAATTTTCAATCCTTTAATGTCAAATGAAAGATGTTTGTATAGAAGTTGCTTTCCTGTAAACCAAAAGTTCGGAACAAGAAATATCCAATGATACTTTTAATTCTTCTTATGGATCCTCTTCTGACGAAGATACTCTCTTAACTTCTCATGAAAATTTTCAAACATAGGAAGAAAATGTTAATGTTACAGTCGTATTCAACTCCAAATGACGAAAGATACTCTCTCAACTTCTCATGAAAATTTTCAAACATAGGAAGAAAAGATTAATGTTATCAATCGTATTCAAATCCAAAAATTTTACTCTTCATTGTTTTATAACTTGTAAGAAGTAGAAGAGCTGAATTTGAACCAGGCTCGAGGTGATTTAAGAATTTCTTCAATAGGATATCTATAATGCAAGAAGGCTTGTACTGATATTAGAGTAGTATGTTCAACCTTCGAAACACTTGCCGAATATAACAAAATGTTGTGGTAATATGTTATCCCAATTATTTATTGAAAGATATCCAATAAAATTTACTCAAGAAAAAAACTGAAGCTTAATATACAATGAGAAGCTAGTATTTGATTTGAATAGAAATAACTTACCTGATACATTTTCTACAAAAGATCAGTAAACTTCATTTTTTAACTTTTTAGTTTTCTATTCTCTCTTATGTGAAGTAAAATCTACAGAGTAGTTCGTTGCAGCAAAATGAGTACGACACCTGGACCTCTATGTCGAAAATTTGTATCAGTTGAGCAAAGCGAAATTTCTTCAATAAGTAAACCTGATGGTAGGTGCATTTAGTGTTAATGATATAGTTTTTCCCTTTGTCAATAATAGTTTTTTGTAATCATGTACTGGGCATGTTTTAGAATTTGTTACTCCTGATTCACTTTATGCACAATACTACAGGCTTCAATTTCCGACTTGTATCATATAATGTTTTGGCTCAGGTACGTGGACGTCTCGTTATTTATTTCATTTATTAGGTAGAATTGGTTAAGGTTAAGAAACCGTTTGGTACGGATTAAAATACAATTAAAATTGAAAATATAGCTGTTATTGCATCCCACTCGTCTAATAAAAGGCAACAATAATGGCTAATTTTTCAATTTTAATCTCTACCAAACGGGCTCTAACTATTTTTCTTATTTTGTCTTTAAGATTTCCTTTATACTGGAGCCTATGAAACAAACAAGTTCTAGAAATGCAATCTAGTCGACTCTTAGCTTGTTGATTTAGTTATCTTCCCTCGTCAGTAGTTAGATCCCCTGCTTTCAATTACAGTACATCATCTCTAAAATAAAAGGATGCGTAAAATGGTTTAGTTTCTTAACTTCAACAAAGATGGCACTTCACATCCTATACTCTCCATATTTTTCCATTTTCTTACTGTATCTAGCTATTGGATTCTATCAATGTTTTCACTAATAATGTTTATTTTGATCCATCCAGTCATATGTGAAGAGTGCTTTCTTTCCATACTCTCCATCTCCTTGTCTCAGGTATGTATTTTGCCTTCAAAATTGCTCCCTTATGGATTAATTCTTACATCTTTTTAAGTCTTCCTGCCAAATGTAATTTTTTTTGCTCCAAGTGTGCTCTGATTAAAAATTGATTGAACTTTTGATAAATATGCACTTTTGTTTGCGGCGAAGTATTTTCATCTGTGACTCATAGTGTTTACAAAGACAAAATCGTGTGTCTGTCCTCCTTGAGGCAAGGTATCAGCCTTGAGAGGCACTTTTGAGGTGTAAGTCCCAACAAATTATCAATAAAATACTTTTAGAAAATACAAAATTATACTCGTAATGTGAAGAATATTATAAATTGTATATAATAAACTTGTTTCTATTACAAAGTAAAAGACCCTATTTATAGGGTTACAAATAACTGTAAAAGGAAATAAATATAAAAGGAAATATTATGCAATCTACTACTAAGGAAAATAATCCTACACTAAAAGGAAATATTATAATCGCAATCTTTGACGATCTCTGGAATCTTATTCAATATTCTTGACATCCCCCCTCAAATTGATGCTGGTAAAATCATCAATTTGTAATCATGAATTGACGACGATGACAATACTTGTGCCCACGAAGAAGAAATCCAAATCAAAGCAACCAACGACGAAAAATACTGATGACGAGAGACCAAGGACAACAAAGAACCACTTCAAAACCACTTCAAGAACACTCCAAAGAAACAACGAGAACCAAAAACAAACCAAATTTTCAATCCCATCAACTGGGCCAAACTGCAAACCAAATTTCCAGATGAGCTGGACCAAATTCCAGATGAGCTGGACCAAATTCCAGATGAGCTGGACCAAATTCCAGATGAACTGGACATACTAAACCAAATTTCAGATGAACTGAACCAAATTTCAGATGAACTGGACATAATAAACCAAATTCCAGATGAGCTGGACCAAATTCCAGATGAACTGGACATACTAAACTAAATTCCAAATAAACTGGACCAAGTTCCAGATTACCAAAAGCTGAAAAAACTCCAAACAAACTGCAGAAACTGAGTTGTGGCCACCGGAATGTGATGCGACTTTGTAAGGATACATCCGAAAAGAAAAGAAAAAAAAGAAAAAAAAAAAAAACATTGGTAGCCGGACGAGCGGCTCAAGGCCGCTCGCCGGAAACGAAATTCAAAGGTTAATTTATTTAGGATCGAAACTGCTCTGATACCATGTGAAGAATATTATAAATTGTATATAATAAACTTGTTTCTATTACAAAGTAAAAGACCCTATTTATAGGGTTACAAATAACTGTAAAAGGAAATAAATATAAAAGGAAATATTATGCAATCTACTACTAAGGAAAATAATCCTACACTAAAAGGAAATATTATAATTGCAATCTTTGACGATCTCTGAAATCTTATTCAATATTCTTGACACGTAATATAGCGTAAGCCATCTAAAACTTTATAAGAAGTTCAACTAATAAAAAGTATTTTGTAAGTAGAAACATAGTGCTTGTTTGTAAAAAAAGTAATAATATACTTATAATTTGCAGTCAAATATTAGTTTCAACTTCACGTTCACAAATAGTATTCGCTTATTATCCCTGTAGAAAGTAATAAAAGAATAGTTTATTCTCTTATGCTGTATTACAATCTTGCCTCAATATATATACTACATTACAATAGAGATAAAAGGAAACAAATATTCTAACTTAGGAAAGAAAATCAAATATTCCCTAACTCAATATATTACAATATTCCCATATTAAAACCGGATTTCTATACTCCCCCTCAAGTTGGATCATAGATATTGATCATATCCAACTTGCAGATGCACTCATCGAATGTTTGTCTTGATAGTCCTTTGGTGAATACGTCTACAGTTTGTTTCCTAGTGGGGACGTAGATCATACAGATAGTTCCACTTTCAACTTTTTCTTTGATGAAATGTCTGTCCACCTCTACATGTTTGGTCCTATCATGTTGAACTGGGTTGAGTGAGATACTGATAGCTGCCTTGTTATCACAATAGAGTTTAATAGGAATGTTTGTTGGAATCTGTAGTTCGTCCAACGGTTTCTTTAGCCATAAACCTTCACATATTCCCTGAGCAGCTGCTCTAAACTCTGCTTCTGCACTGCTTCTGGCTACCACATTTTGTTTTTTACTTCTCCAAGTGACTAGGTTTCCCCATACGAATGTACAATAACCAGTAGTTGATCTCCTATCCTCTATTGCTCCTGCCCAGTCAGCATCAGTGAATACTTCTAACTTTCTATTCTCATTTTTTTTGAACAACAGTCATTTCCCAGGGGAGCCTTTGAGGTATCTCAGAATCCTGTATGCTGCTTCAAGATGGGTTTCCCTTGGATCATGCATGTATTGGCTCACCATACTTACTGCAAATGTAATATCTGGTCTAGTGTGAGATAGGTAGATCAGTTTTCCCACCAATTTTTGATATCTCTCCTTCTCAACACACTCTCCAATATTATTTGTTTTTCTTCCAGTCTCCATAGGAGTATCACTTGGTTTACATCCAAGCACACCAGTTTTAGCAAGGAGGTCTAGAACATATTTCCGTTGAGACACACTGATTCCCTTATTTGATCTGGCTACTTCCATGCCTAGAAAATATCGCATTTGTCCTAAGTCTTTCACTTCAAATTCTGCAGCTAATCCACCTTTCAATCTTTCTATCTCAAGTATATTATCTCCAGTGAGAATTGTGTCGTCAACATATACAATCAGAATAGTCTTGGTCCCATCTCCAAATGATCTGAAAAACATAGTATGATCTGATTGCCCTTGTTGGTATCCTTGCCCTTTCAACACGCTTGCAAATCTGTCAAACCATGCCCTAGGTGACTGTTTGAGACCGTATAGAGATTTTTTTAATTTGCATACTTTACTTCCTTCATTCCCCTTAGAAAATCCAGGCGGTAGCATCATATAGACTTCTTCTTCCAACTTCCCATTCAGAAATGCATTCTTAATATCAAGCTGTTGGAGTGGCCAATCTAGATTCGCAGCTAGTGATAGGAGGACCCGAACTGTATTTAGTTTTGCAACTGGTGCAAATGTTTCTGTGTAATCTATACCATACGTTTGAGTGTATCCTTTTGCAACCAGACGAGCCTTGTACCGTTCTATTGTTCCATCTGCTTTGTACTTCACATTAAACACCCACTTACACCCAACAGGTCTTTTTCCTCTAGGAAGTTCCATCACATCCCAGGTTTCATTTACTTCCAGTGCTTTCATTTCATCCATTACTGCTTTCCTCCACTTGGGACTTTCCAAGGCCTCCTGAATGTTTCTTGGAATTTCTGTGCTATCAAGGTTAGAGACAAATGTTCTAAATTTGGAAGATAGGGTGTTATAAGCAACAAAGTTTGAAATAGGATGAAGAGTGTACGACCGAGTTTATTTTCTGAGGGAAATAGGTAGATCGTCAGTGTTATGTGATTTGGGAGAAAGTTCATGAGGAACTATCACCGGTTTTGACTCTCTTGGTGCTTCGAGTGTGAGTTTCTCCTTATCCTTTGATTTCGGCCTCCTTGAGTAAACAATCATCTCTTTGTCATGTTGTTCTTTCCATTCTCCCCCTGAGTTTAAATTGTCTTCTGTAAATGGCATGTTGGATTCAGTGTTTGGGGTAAAGTTGGATGGACCAAGATCGAGAGGTATGCTCAAGAACCGATCTTCTTCACTTAGGATCTCCCCCTGAAGAGAGGTTTTTTTGAAGTAGGGTTCGTTTTCGAAGAAAGTGACATCAAAGCTGACAAATATTTTCTTTGTGGTTGGATCATAGCATTTATATCCCTTTTGGGTAGGTGAGTAACCAATGAATACACACTTAATTGCTCGGGGTTCGAGTTTGGTACGAAGATGAGAGTGAATGTGGACAAAGGCCGCACAACCAAACACTTTAAGAGGTAGGTCAGAAGTGAGGTGAGTATTAGGAAAAAATTCCCGAACTTTCTGGAGGGGAGTTTTGAAATTGAGAGTGCGACTAGGCATTCTGTTTATGAGATAGGCCGCAGTAAGAATGGCATCCCCCCAAAATGTGTTGTGTATATTTGTGGTGAACAGTAGTGCCCGAGCTACTTCAAGTAAGTGTCTATTTTTGCGTTCGACAACCCCATTTTGTTAGGGAGTATTGACGCAAGAACTTTGGTGGATGATTCCATTTTCCTGGAGATAGGTTCTTAGTGTATTATTGAAGTACTCAGTGCCATTGTCTGTACGCAGAATTTGAATTTTAGTGTGAAATTGGGTTTGGACCATTGAGTAGAAATTTATGAACACAGATCGAACGTCAATTTTTTCTTTCAACATATAGACCCAACATATTCGAGTATGGTCGTCGATAAATGTGACGAACCATTTTGTGTGAGTACGATTAGGGGTTCGAGAAGGTCCCCATAGATCACTATGTATTAAGGTGAATGGTCTAGATGGATTATACACGGATTTTTTAAATGACGAGCGGTGGTGTTTTACAAGTTCACAAATATCACATGTCATATCGAAAGACGTTTTATTCGAAAATATTGAAGGGAATACATGTTTGAGATATTGGAAATTAGGATGACCTAAACGGTAATGCCATAACAGAATTTCATTATTCTTAGGAGCAAAAACAGAATCACAACTAGCAAATTGACGTTGTTGACTCACAGTAGTCTCGTCAAAGTAGTAGAGTCCCTCACACTCTTTAGCAGTGTCAATCGTCTTCCCCGATGATACGTCCTGAAATACACAATAGGACGGGAAAAAGTGAGTGGAGCAATGTGAACTCTTTGTTAACTGGCTAACGGACAATAAATTGCAGGATAAATTTGGAACATGTAGAACATTTTCAAGTGTAATTAAATTGGAGATTCGAATACTCCCTTTTCCAGCCACGGGAGATAAGGAGCCATCTGCAATTTTAACTTTAAGGTTGCCAGCACAAGGTGAATATGACACAAACAGATAGTGTGAATCCGTCATATGATCGGATGCACCAGAATCGATAATCCAAGGTATTTTTGAGAGTACAGTGGTGTTAAGGCCTTTTAGGATATTACCTCTGTGAGCCAAAGAACTTGAAGAACTAGGTGGTTGGAAATTCGAGAACAATTTCTGAAGTTGTTCCAGCCGTGCAGGACTAAATGCATTATCGGAGGTGGAGTTCTGTGTTTCAAAGGAATTGACTGCAGCCTGGTAGACGGAATTTTTGATGTTTTGTCGTGGTTTCCAATCAGACGGTTTTCCATGCAAATCCCAGCACGTGTCCTCTTTATGCCTAGGTTTTCGATAGTGATTGCACCATGGTCGACCCGTTTGTTGTCTTGGGCCGTGTCCAAATTTTTTGAGGTTCTTGGCATATGGGCTCCCAAATCAGGCCTAAAAAATTTAGGCCTATCACTTAAATTCCGCCTAAATTTATTAAAAGCTCCTTTAGGCCCATTTTCATTTGACCCAGTAGGCCCAACATAATTAGATAATAGGGCTGACCCATTATCTCTGACCCAGCTTCCTGCTTCTTCAACATGATCGCCTGGCGGTTCTCCTCGCATCGAACATCAGCGAAGGCATCGTGGGTGGATGGCAGTGGCCGGCGGCTGAGGATCCTACCTCTGACATCGTCGAGATCTCTGTCCAACCCAGCCAAAAATTCATACAACCTCTCATTCTCAACTCTCTTCTTATACCGAACCCCGTCACTAGGGCAATCCCACTGTTCATCCATACTCAGGTCCAATTCCTGCCATAGAGAGGACATCTCCATGCAGTATTCTGTGACACTGCGTTCTCCTTGCTTCGCCTTCCAGAGA